>CAIGRS010203249.1:0-11970 GCA_903798395.1 Fraxinus floribunda | reverse complement strand
GTGTTTGAGCCACATTATTTAGGAAGAATGTAGATTGATGGAGAATATGTGGTTGAAAAAGAAGGAAAAGTTATTGATGTGATGGAAAATATTATTTTATTGAAAAATATGTGGTTAAAAATGAGTAGAAGAATGAGAATGAAAAAAATAATGTGGGACAAACAGGGGCTAGAAGAATGACTTCTCGAGTATCAAAACCAAGTGAAAGGTCAATCAAATAGAACCCTCCAGAAGCTTCATCCAACGGCCACAATAAGTCCACGTGTCAACCATCTAGTGTAGTCTTTAGGATAAGTAAAGTTGCACTTTCAATAACACGTTTTTGCCAAATTTGGGAGCAGCCAGTTGAACCCGGTTCAACTCCAACAGCCTCGATCGAGCAGTCACAAAAGAAAAGGCCGAGGGCATGTTTACTATGTAGTAGTGAACAAAACTTTACCCAAATCCTATATAGTAATCTCCAATCCGGCATGCCAAACAAACTGTAAGGTCATGACACAGAAATCCCAGGCTCAAATTCAGCCAATATATCGGTTATTTGATCACTATTCGTCCTGTTATTATATGGGAAATATCATTGCTTGCTATATGTTATACCAGGCTTGAGATGTAACGTGTAGGGTCCCGGTAATTCATAAATTCCATACAATAATTTGGTAAATTACAAACATGCTGGATGGGAATTACAAAATGACCGAAATGCTCAAGAAGAACACTCTAAATATAGAATTAACTGGTCTAGTAATTCTTCGCCATACCTTAATTGTTTTGGGGATTGCAACCAAAAAAAGGGCCAATTTTTGGCTTAAAAACATCTGATATTCTATCCGCTAATATTCAATGTTACCGGACCTATGCACATTGTAATTCAGCAAAAAATCGAGAAAAAATATACCCAGCTTTCTCACAAAATCGAGTATGCACAACCAGTTACTACAAATAAAAATGCAACTTGCTCTGATCTTATACATGCAACAACGGCAGCATAGACAAATGGTTGGCTGCCTCATGTCATCATATCCAAAAACAAGAAATGTAAAGCTAAAAGGTGAAGATACAGGTGCACGAATATATCCCACAACGTCCAAGTTCAACTGTTTTCAATATTATACATATTGCAACAATTAATAAGCAAAATGATACATGGTTATATTGCTAAAGTTCTTCAAGAAATCATGACCATAGTGATCAACATGTTCATGGTGTTCTTACTTTAAAACTCAAATATTTAATTCAAATGAGCAGTTGGTAGACTAGTATTTATACCAAATGCAATGTATCAAGCTTTTCGAGTAATGCATTTGTTCATTTGTGCTAAAACGGAAAATCTCCGGAAAATTTTACTCAACTGAGAAGGGGAACAGCGACGTGGAAGATATTTCCACCTTCCATGGTAAGGTCGGTTTTAAGCTAAAGATGATGGTCTATTTACAGTGTAGTCTTTCATCTTCCATTAAGAAGACAAAAGGTATTCTTACCGGCTCATAGTAAATGAAATGGACGATTAAAGTCCTACAAAAGCATTGACTGATACAGTAGTCATCAATTTTAGATACTGATCCAGCCGAAATTACTATCAGCTTCTATACGGTAACAAAAAGGAGATTGAATCGAGAAAGCTTACTTCCGTCATTGCAGTAGAAAGGTAATTTATTGACACGTCTATTGGAACATCCACAGGTCGTCCCTCAACCTGGATCACTGCAGCTAATTCATTAACCAAAGTGGCAACAAGAGCCCGGAACTATGTTTCCATTCTTATTCTGCAAAATCAATCAAATTTCAATAAACATTGCCTAAAATCGTTATTTTCATTTAATTCATTCATTCAATTCCCAATCCTATTCTGCAAAGTCAGATCAAATTTTGAAAAACACTGTCTAGAAAGTAGAATCTGTGTTTTTATTTCAACAGCTGAATTTCCATTCCTATTCTGCAAAACCCAAAATTGCCATTTTTATTTCATCTCTCAGTTCCCATTCCTATTCTGCATAATCATATTAAATTTCGAAAAATGAAAAACTATACAAAATCAGCGTTTTTACTTCATTAGCTAAGTTCCATTCCTATACTGTATAGTTTAAAGTTATTTGTAACGGATTGATCGTTATTTTTACTTCATCAGCTCAGTTTCCAGTCATATTCTGCAAAATCAAATCAAATTTCGGGTAAAAAACTATACAGAATAGGTGTTTTTATTTAATCATATAACTTCCATTCTTATTCAGCAAATCAAATCAAGTTTTGATAAACTTTACCCACAATCCTTTTCATTTCGTTAATCAAAATTCAACGAAGGCAAACACAACGTGTGGATTTTGTATTTACTGTCTTACAGTGAGCACTTTGAAAGAGAAAGTACGGAACCCGGTTGGACTCGGTCGACTTGGATGCATCTGAGGACGAAATACTCGTAGAGGCTTGAATCAATGTGAAGTCTGTGAGAAGTGAAAGTGAGCCGTGATACGCGATCGAATTCATCGACCGTTACAAAATTTTGAAGAAATTCTTTTGCCCTTTTCCATTCTCGAATCCTCCGGCAAGCGATCGAAGTTTCAGATTTCAGATTTATCAACCATTCGAACTTCTTTAGCGATTAAGCCATGTTTGGCTGAGCTTAAATTATTGGATTTTGCTACTTATACATAGATTACATAAAAAAAAGTTGATTGTGATAATGACAAAATGCCACTTGTACACTATATTATTCAAATTGTACACCTGAATGTACAAGTAAATTGTTATAGTTTGTTTGAGCTTTTTTTTTTTTTTTTTTTTAAAATAGTATTTTAATGAAGAATATGTGGTTAAAAAATTAGGAATTTTTTTGAATTTGGGTGTAATATTATTTTATTAAAGAACGCGTGATTGAAAATGAGAGAAAAAAATATATGTTTTGAAAATAACGTGACTAAGAAATAAAAAAATGGTCTAAGAAATAAAAAAATAATTAAGTTACATATTTTTATTAAATTATTAAGAAATCACGTGGACTCCATGACGCAAACTTCAGTTTTTTTTTGACTTTTTGCTCGCATGTCCACGTCAATTCAACCCTAGCGACTTATATTTTAATTTAATTCAACCCTAAAAGAGGTTCTTGGTTATTTTTATTTTAATAGGAAGAGTGATTTCATAAATTTGTTTTAAAGTTATTAAGCGCCTGTTTGGTTCTTATTATTTTTAAAATATATATATATATATATATATATTTTTTTTTATTTTCAATCATATTTTTCAATAAAATAATGTTACATGTAAATTAAAATTTTTTTTCTTATTTTTCAACCACATATTTTTCATCGAAATACTATTTCAAAAATACATTTTGAACAAAAAAGGCTCAAAATCTTTTGGTGGTAAGTTCTCAAGAAAGCCAACCTATTATTACTACATAACTTTTACCCATAATGCGACAATTCTTCTATTCAGCACATCCAAGTACTAAAGTCGACTTTTATTCTTGCCTTGATGGTTGGGTCTTGCAATCAAACAAATTGCCTTTACACTGAAAATACAATCACCATTTGGTCTACATAAATCGAAAGAAAGTCAAGAATTGGAACCTCGTCCTCCTAGATTGGAAGGACGGAATTGATGGATGAACTATGCATTTCAATATTTTTGAAGAAAAGAAAAAGACCTTTAAAAAATATGGGGTTCTACTTCTTGCGGCCTTACACATTTGGCCTTTCCATGGCAAATTGACGTCCTAATAGATTAATCTATGTGAAATTCAGAAGGTAAAACTTTGTTCGCGATAACAAATATTTCTATTTTTCTAGAAGTCCCTTATCGTCCACATATTTTTTTATTTTTTTTCAAAATTGTTATATGTCCTTTAGATTTACTCTCTAGGGGGAAAAAATAGCATTCACTCGTGATTCAGTTGTCAGATTTGACCCTCGTAGGTCACTTATTTTTAACTTTGAGCAACAAAAGTATTATTAACCTAAAGATTTAGAGTGCATGTTGACTTCTTTTGGGAGAATATCGGGAGTAATACACTAAGCCCTCATTTGTCGTAGATTAAAATTAAATATTTAGTAGATTTTGTTAAAGTTAATGAAATGTGTGGTTAAAAGTTGTTAAAATTAGTTATTGACATTGACTTGAATTTTTATCAACTTTTAATTTAAAAGTTGACTTCTACAAAATAAGCAGAGCCTAACATGCTATTACCTATATGAACAATTAATGATGTGTCTGATGGATATTATTTTGGAAGAATGTAATTTGAAATAGTAGATTAATGAAGAATGTGTGATTGAAAAAGAATGAAAAATTATTGATGTGATGAAAATTATTGTTTTATTGGAAAATGTATGATTAAAAATGAGTAGAAGAATAATAATGAGAATTTTAATGTGGCTCAAATTAAAATAATTATTTTTCTAATTTTAGGCAAACAAACACATCCGAACATCAAATCCTAGTTTCCTAGTTTGTTTATTACTTGATGGAGGGTTTGTCGAGGGGTTTTGTCATTGCCTACTTGCCCCTTCCTAGGATACCCCCCCCCCTCCCTCTCTCTCTCCAACACACACGCGCTCTATAAATTCTGTTACTGAGAACTCTTCCTGTCCGTAGCTCCAAATGGCTCTCAAACCGGAATCCCAATGCCAAACCCGTTCCCGAACTCGAACCCGGATCCGTACTTGTCGCCTCTCCCCGTGTTACCGCCACCCTGATGAACCAGTCACCGGCATCTGCGCTTCTTGCCTTCGTGAACGACTCTCCGGCCTGGATTCATCTGCCGCTGCCATTGCCGCCTCCTTCTCGCCGGAGCTTCGTCGCTGCAGGTCGGTGTCCACTTCCAAATGCGAAACTTCCTGTAGCAGCTTCACCGAGCAGCGGCGCAAGTCATGCGAAGTTAGGTGGGATGGGAGCTCCCTGGCTCATCTGTTCGGTGATGATGACGAAAAGAATGGATCCAGTAGCTGCTCCAAAGTTGAATCGAAGAATTTGGGGCTTTCGAGAGTTACTTATACCGTGATCGAGGCAAGTGAAGAGAAGAGTAGTAGTGAAGAAATTAGGGTTTCGCGTAATGCGTTGGTGCCAGTAGATGTGAATGCTATTGACGACGATGAGGAGTTTGAGGAGGGAGAATTCAAGACAATGAAAGAATACATAGATCTTGAATTTCAGAATAAGAATAATAAATCTAAGGATTTGAGAGGCATTGCTGGAAATTTATTGGGTGTAGCTTCTGTTTTTACAAAGAAATTGCAGAAATGGAGACAAAAGAATAAGATGAAGAAGGGAAATAGTAGTAGTAACTGTGAAACGGCCGGTAGCCATGGTTGTAATGATGCGTTTTCGAACATTGAAAAGTCGAGGGAAACTCAATCCGAGATTGGGGGAAGAAGATCTTGTGACACGGAGCCAAGATTTTCGGTTGATGCTGGTAGGATTTCATTTGATGAGCCTCGGGCCTCATGGGATGGGTACATGATTGCAAGGACCATTCCAAGGCTTGCTCCAATGTTTTCTGGTGTTGAGAATGGGATCTTGGGTAATGGAAACAGATTTGAGAATCACAGGTTGTCGGTTGATGGGCCAATGCATTCTATAATGGAGGATGAGACTAGCTCCGGTGGATCAGGCAACTCTAATTCAGATTCTTCTTCTATGATGCGAAGTAGAAGTAGTTTTGATCGATCGAGCTCTGTCAGGAGTTTTGGAAAGAAAACAATGTGTTCAGAGGATCAAGCAGTATCTCCTGCGAACTTGAAGTTGGTAATCACGGAGAGGGAATTGAAAGATTGGCACATGAATTCCACTAGAGACGATGCATTGGAGAAGGTTGGATCCATTTCTAAAAGAACTGCTACTATTGAAAATGTTGGTAACTGGAATGTGCCAAAGAAGTCTGTTAGCTGGCGCAAAGTACGCAATGTCTTTAGTTTCAAACCTAAGAACTGTGAAGATAAGTCTGAAAGTTTCTTAGGAAATGTAATTGACAGCTCAATTGATGACCCCAAGGAAGGGAAAGAGGCCGGTGGAGAAGCAAAAGAAGTGTCAGGTTGGAAGCTTACTCGCAGTAGTAGCGTTGTAGGTATGAGGAATTCATGTGAAATCCCGGGATCAAGTTATCGTAGGAGGAGTGTTGATAACGATGGTGTATGCCCTTACAAGGGCAGGGAAGATTTTATGCTGGAGAGAAACACGAGTGCCAAATATTTGTCAATGGATCTTGATAGTGGCACAGTGCCATTCTATATGACACCGTTGAGGAGTATGAGGAGCATGAAGGGTGGAAAATTCAAGCTGGAGAACTCAAATTCAATCCCTGGGAATGTTCTGCAGTTGAATTGAACTAAAGGTAGACAGTCGTTCTCTGCAAAATTATAAGCTATACATTTCTTGTGACAGATTTTCAAATCTAGTAGCTTAATCATGTTTGACAATGTAGTTTCCATATCTTGTAGCCTTATCTGTAACACAGTAATAATAGTTTCAAGTTTTCTTTCTTTGTTTATTTGAAGGCCTCTTGTTTTGAATCTGTTTTCGTCTGTACAACAATATTATTTCCAGTATAGTGGTTCACACCTAAGCTAGATTGTGTAATACTCTGCTTTTTTTTTTTTTTTTTTGGCTTTTCGTCCTTCATTTGTTATTAGATTTAACTCTCATTATACAATTGTATTTAGTATGGCTTCGGGACTCCAAGAATGACTTAGATCTTGCGTGTGAAGAGCTGGAATGTGAGAGCAGATATATATGGTGTTAATTGTACCTAATGGATTCTCATTATATAATCGCATACAGGATATCTCTGAAATCTGTGAGGTTTGCTATCTTGTATGTGAAGAGCTAGAATGTGAAAGATGATATTTAGGGTGTTCATAGTTCCTATGCTCAATTCTCCAATATTGCATTTTCTGTTTTTCTTTTCAATTCTTTGTCAACAGCGGGCAAAACTTAAACTCAACCCTTGCATAGATTCACAAGTCCCTAGGTACAAAATAGGGAAAGGTTCTTCTCTGTATGCAGAATGGATACCCTTCTTTTATTGAGGATTTGAGCATGAACTGAAAGCTGTGTTGTAGAATACTTGTGCAACAGTTTACTTTCAGATTGCTGCAATGTTTTGGAAACACTTACCAAGTGACTCTTGATTAGGCACTTTGTTTCAGGCTTTATGTGCTATTTACATTGCAGGAGAGTTTTTTGAGGTTCGGCGCAATTAGGTCTTAATTACAGTTGAAATGTACCTAGAATTTCTGGTGGCCTGAATTTGCAAATTTTCACTACTTGTGTACCACATGCTAGATTGGACAACACAAAAAAGGTCTATGGTGCAATTTTCATAAAAATGATGGCCGTTATACTTGAATTTACAATTTGTGTGCTTTGCGTTACCCCGTCTAAAAATTTAGACCGTTACATTGGGGAGAAATTTATTATTTATGTTTAACATCTTTAATTTATGGCGTTAATTTAAATAGTATTGTTCATCAAAATTGAAAAGGAAATGATAAATCGAATTTACAAATTGGTGAGGCCACCATTAATAGTTCCAAGAACATATCGGCCCATGGGCGGTTTGGTCTCGTTTTGAGACGAGCCATTGGCCAAGCCGAGCTCACATTTTTTTCACTAGTCAAGTCTACTCGACTCATGAGGCCCACGACCTGGTTAGTTTGGGCTCGTGGGCGTACTCTTTTTCTTCTCATTTTTGGAATTTTTTTATCGTTTTTATTTTAAAAAACAATCACTTGTTTTTGAGCTTATTTTGTTAATTTATTTACAAAACAAATGAGTTGGCACGTGGGCGGCTCAGCTCATAAGACCCACGAGCCAAAGGCCAAGCAGATCCTAAGAGCTCGGCTCGGCCCTATTGCCACCCTGCAATAGACAATAGACGTAACTGAACAGGATTGAAGAGAAAAAGAAAAATTAGATATTATCAGTCGTGTACAGTATGAACGAAGAGTTCCCACAGCCCTTTTCTATGTATATCTCTTTGCTACTGCAACGAAGCACCCGAGTTTAGAAAACTCAAGACAGGTAGTAGCAAAAAGAAGTAAGGGAGGTGCCATGGTTCATATTGTCTGCTATCCATCCAGTGGTCCCATGCCTAGTACAGATATCTGTAACAATAGTCAGTAACAAAGAACTCACAGCATCAGTTGTTAAAGACAGGACTGCACACAAACTTCTCATAGAAAGGTGCTTGTTTGTAGAAGAATTCGAGTTGTCTCATGTTTGTGAATACTTCTGCATAACCTATATGAAATACTGCAGGATTTGCCTGAATATTGATTTGGGCTCTTGTTTTGTGTTATACAGGTTTTGCCTTCATACAATTCCTAGTCGAACGACCTCAAGAATTGCTGTGAATATCATAGCCAAGATCGATATGGAAAGCCCCACCTGCACAAGTTTCAACTGTGCCAAACCACTGTTATGGCCTGTGAATTTTCTTGCTATCGGAATTGTTAAGAAATATATAGTTATTTTGTTTTATTGTTTACTAAGGGTAGAACGGGTCTTTTTAGTTTCTTTTGTTTAGCCTATATATAGTCTCTTTGTATTTAGGTTAAATCATCTTTTTGTACTCAATTTCATTATGCAGAATTAATGGAACTTTAGCTTCCTCTTTTTCTTTATTTTCTTTGGATTGTTTAACAGGAATCAGGGTTTGATCATAGACTGGAACCCAGAAAATGGCACTGCGTGTGTAGAAAATGCATAGGAATGCTTCTAGGATGTCAAAACTGCCCAGTTTTGTGTGCATGTTTGTTCTAACAAAAATAAGTTGCCCATTTGTGAATACACCGTGCTGAACATAATGCCCGTAGCCCATGTGGGAAGTAATCTGATAACTGATTTCAGTTCTTCAACTTGTGTAACGGTGCAAAGTCTCCATGGATCCACTTTTATGATACGATTGCAATATCACTGCTGCCTTACCAAAGAAGCTGAAATTTGACAGTCATCAGACTTGAAACGGCGTTTTTAAAAAAAGTAATCACTTTAATTATTTGGGTAAATAAGTCAACAATAAAAGTGGATGCTTGTTTCTTGATGGTTTACCCAATAAGGCTTGTAAAGACTCGACTAAAGTTCCCTCAACTTGCTTACCAAGTGCAAGGAAGTTTATTGTCTAACAGAAGTCAAGTGTTATCTTACATATAAGAGGAGTTCAATTCTTTTTGAAATTTCAACTATGACGTGTTGGTTTGCACGAAGATGCTGGTTCGGGAGTTGACTACATTAATAAAGGTCGTCATATTTTCACGTAGTTCTTTAAAAAAATAATGGATTCACATTGCGTATTAAATACAGTCACATATTTAGCATGTTGGACAGGATAAAATTAAAAAAGATAAGTGACAAAATGTGTTAGTTGTTTTGTCTTTATCACGATCAATTCATCGTACTAAACATGTGATCCCTAATAGAAGGGCACAAACCGAAGTTCATCCGTGCTACCAAGCTTCTACCAAAATGGATTCTGCATTTGAAGTCTCATATGGAAGAGACTTGTCATAGGGTACCACGACTCGGGTTTTTCTCAGGGCGGCTACCAGCCTACCACCACCTTTCTGAGACAAGTAAGAAGGCTGTCACTGGGTTTCTGGTACTGAAAGAAAAAGGCCTCAACTATTGCCATAGCTACAGCAGGAATACCAAATCCCAATCCCCAATCAATGACTTGTATCCAAACCAGCACTGAAAAGGCAATGAGTGCACCCGATATTGATTGAAAAATAGAACCAACTGAAGAAATATCTTTTGTTTGAAAAATAGAGTGCAAGAAAACAGAGTTGTTTGAGCATGTGTTGCATAGACAGACATATATCTTGCATCAGGTTGGCCTTAGGCAAGGGACTGTTGCTGATGTCAATGGTGTCATTCCCTGTTGATATGGAAAATTACTTCTTTTCAAGTTTAACCAACACAAAAATTATTGAAACTTACAAGTAAATGTTTTAATCCTAGCCAAACATGCGCTATATCTCGTTTGTAATCACAACATACTACATAGTAGACGGAACTCACAATCAGTGGCAGATCCAAGATTTTGAGACAACACGGGTGACAACACCTTCGACCGTTGGCGTCAATAAAATATTGAGAGTCCCGTTTGATGCCCCTTTTTTTGCAAAAAATACATTTTGGAATAGTGATTTGATGGAGAATGTGTGGTTAAAAATAAGAAAAAGTTTTGAATTTGCATGTTATATTATTTTACTGAAAAATATGTAATTGAAAAGAAGATAGAAAAATGTATTTTGAAATATCCCCTCCCTATTGTATTAATTTTGGTAAAAATTGTAGAACTAAAAATATTTCACAATAAATTGATTGGGAAGGAATTCAAAACCAGGACCTCCAATATGAATATGCAAGTTTTAACCAGATGAGCTACAAGAAATGTTTGAAAATAAAATGAATTGCCAGTTATATAACTTAAAAAGTTTGTCTATTGTTAAAAAAAAAAAAAAAATTTGTTCCCGACAGACTAGCACGTCCGGCCGTCGAGGCTCAATGAGTACTGGATCCGCCACTGCTTACAATTACATAGATGGTCGAAAAATTTGCAATAGTTCAATATCTTCCAAAATATGCATCAACTAGAGATGCTCCAAGTAATGGCAAATACCCGACCAATTCGACAAATTTTCCAAAGCAGTAACACTGTGTTGATTGAGTTGATTTGTGAAATTAAGCACAAATTGGAGCTCATTCCACAGTATGCTAATGTTTCGAGAAATTCATTTCCAGCAGAAAAAATATCAATACTCAGCAAGCAGTGTAATTCTAAAAACTGCCTTAATTTAGAAAATTAAGAATGAAAAACCTAGGATAAAATGACAGGTTTTCCAGCATCCTGTTTTCTTCTTGTTAGCAGGGACTGTTCCGTCTTTTTGTGAAGTTATAGTCATCTTCTTCGATGGCAAGAGGGCACATGCTCCATTTTTTGTCTTCTGTTGCTTGGAGATTTCTGTGATGACGAAAAAGAAGAAAAATATTATTTCTTGACTAACTTAAATTTCGAGGTACTTCGAAACAATCCAAATTCTCTCTTATATAGAGAATCATTGCAACAAAATTAAAGCCCTTTAATGGAGCTAATAATCTCCATGTTAAGAGATCTAAACTTGAAATATTTCTTAATGTATTTTAGTTCCATTTCATTACAATTTCATTCTAACCTCGAAATAAAAATGTTAAAACTATCGATCAAGAGCGGACGCAGACATTTTAGGTTAAGGGGCACAATCAAACCCTGTACAAATTGAATACTTTGTTTAATTTTTGAATGATTTATATTTTACTTGAGACAATGCAGATTTACATTTAAAAAAACATTTCTTCATTAATAATTTACTAATCATTTTTCATTCATTTGATTTCGAAGAGTCATTTTATTAAGTTTTGTTCATCACAAGAAAATACATATTTATGTTTAAAAATATTTTAATGTATTTGATACAAACAATCAATTCAAGTAATCGAAAAGAAAAATATATAACTAATATTTCAATCAAATAAACACAATTCGAAAAATATTAGTCAAATTAGATATAATGAGTTTAGACACATTTCATATACACAGTTTGAAAGGAGAACATGCAAATATAGGTTCCAATTACTTGAAAATTTGATTGGAAAGTGAAAATTTGTAGAGAAATTATAAACAAATTTTAAAAAAGAGAAGAATTAAGATTTTGTTAAAAGGCGCGAGGAAAAGAGTAAAAGAGAGTAAAAGAACATAGAAAATAGAAAAATTCAAATTTATTGTGATTTTATCCCTATTTAGTGGAGATTAAAATCAATTTTTTTAATAATTTTTGATAAAAGTTAAATGGTTATGAGTTTCATGAAATATGTTATTAAAATTAATTGTTAATTATTAATTTAAATTAAATTTAGATTTCAAATGATGACAAACATGACTTAAAAAAAAAAAAAAAAAAAAAAAAAAAATCTCAAAAGTTTGTGGAGGGCCCCCCC
>CAIGRS010203229.1:0-20054 GCA_903798395.1 Fraxinus floribunda | reverse complement strand
TTTGTCAAAAAATTCCATCTTGCACAAAACATATTGAAATTCGACACCATTTTCTTAGAGATCATGTGCAAAAATATGATATTTATTTGGAATTTGTGAGTACCGATAAGAAATTGGCCGACATTCTTACCAAACCTCTAGCTCTCGAAAGATTTTCTTACATTCGTAGAGGTTTGGGTATTATCGATGAATACCAGATTTGGTCAACCGAAATTCCGGGGATTTTCGACCGAAAACTCATGAAAGTCGGTCCCTCTATTTTTTTTCTTCTTTCTTCTCTTTTAAAACACCATGTCTTTGTTTTCCCAAACTAGAAACTTCATTCCTCCAACTTTTTCTTCTCTATCTCTCTTCAAATCTTACAAATTTCATCTTAATAAACCAAAATCACTTTAACTTCTCACCAAATCTATCACTTTCATCACTTTTCTTCATCAAATCTAAAGTTTTTTTTTCTATTTCTCATAAAAAATTCAAGATTTAGGTTTTTGAATTTTTCACTCAAAAATCTTGATTTCTTTTGAAAACTTCATTACAAATGACTTTTAAGCATTAATCAACTTCAAATGTTTATTACCCACTCTTTTCCCATCATTTTTCACTAGTTTCTCTCAAAAATTCTGAAAAATCAAAAAAAGTCTCACCAAAAATCAAAAATTCCGAAAATATCCATGCCTCCAAAGAAGAAATCAAAGAGAGGGGAAGCAAGTTCGTCGAATGTTGAACTTGACACACCCGTGTCCGACCGTTTTGCCGATTGTCACATTCTAATTGGTAAGTCCATTGATTTCTTTGAATTCTCTTCCAAAACTCCTTCATTTAGAATATAGAAATATTTTGAGAATATTGGTTGGACAAATGTAGCTACTATCTCAAAAAATATTTATCCTAATTTAATTCGTGAATTTTACCGAGATCTCTCTTTTTACTCACTCTTTGTCACTTGCACCATTAAAGAGAAACGTATTAAACTCGACAGGAATACCATTAAAGAAATATTTGGGTTAGAGGAATGTGAAAACCTTGCTTATATTCACCATTATCCTATTAAGTTTGATGGCTATGACGAACTCGAAGCTTGTTGTCGAGTCACCGATCGACCACTAACCACCACAATGACCTTAAAACTAAATTACCTTACTATACCATGCAAAATTCTTCACCGTGCTATTTCTCATATTATAGTACCTCGGAGTAGACATTTTGAAAAGGTTCATCACCTAGACTTGTTCATTCTTGACTCCTTCCTTGTTGGACTTCAATTGGACTTCCCTACCTCTTTTTGAAGCACATTCGATAAATCCACAAGTCTTCTAGAGCCCTAGGCTTACCTTATGGCATGCTTCTTACAAGAATCTTTAAACATCTCAATTTACCATTAGACGATGAACCTTTCCTTAAGCCCAAACACACGGATATCATTAATCTCAACACCCTTAAATGCATGAGAATTGTTAAAGGTAATGGGCAATAGGTGTGTCATACTCAAGGCTTCGACAATAGCTCGGGGTCTACAACTTGGCCATTCACTTTAGAAGAGGTAGAAGAAGGAATGGGTGGTGATGGTGATGACGGTGATGATTCTTCTTAAGCACATCATAAGGGTACTACTCCACATATAGCACTGACCCCCGGCCAATATATGACCATATATCATTTCAACATCCTACAAGGCCGGATTGATTCTCTCACTACTACTGTCAATGTGGTTGATCAACGTATGGAGCAAATGAGTTTATCTCAATAGGTCTTCTTTGCAAACATGTATTCCATTTATCCTCAAGAGTCTCCTCCATCGGCGGAAGATTAAAATATTATCTATATGTTCTATTTCCGTTTTTTAACTCATGTTTTATCTTTCATGTCATGACCTATGATTATTCTCACTTGTTTTTCCTACATTGCACCTATGCCTTAATTAAGGGATAATTTATTCTAGCATCTTTGTTCTCATGCTTTTTGATGATGACAAAAGGGGGAAACGGAAAGAATATATGATTATAATTATGACTTGCTATTTGATTATGAACTATTGTTATTTCTATTTGGTTATGAATTATGTGGCTTAGACTTTGTAAGTTCAATTATTTCTATACATTATGATGACTTCTATATGTGATTTATTATATCAATGAATTGTGGAAAATGAATGTCTTTAGAACATCATGCTATATATGATACAAACTTGATTTTCATTGATGTGTAAAAGATATGGGGAATATCTTGTATATTTCTACAAATCACAAATTGTTTGTTATAATCAAAAGGGGGAAATTGTTGACCTGTGATTCAATATAGCTCCACTTTTTGATTATAACAAACAAAACAATTATATTTCTAACAAATTTTGTTTCTTGAGTTTTTCATGAATATATCCTCTTAAACATTCAAAGGGTCAAATCGTCAACAATTATATGAGACTCGAAGAGAACAAGAACAAGAACCTTGAAGATTAAAGCTTAGAAGTAGCTTATCAAATTTAAATGTAAATGTATTAANCTTGAAGATTAAAGCTTAGAAGTAGCTTTCGAAATTTAAATGTAAATGTATTAACTCTTCGATTCTTAGCAAGTGCTTAGAGCTGAAATTATTTTTATAATCCATCACTTGCATAAAAATACATTTCATTTATAATATGTAATATATTTTGAAAATGCAATTTTTTTAAAAAAAAATTGGTCAAACGAAAATTTTCGGTCAATTGAACTTGGTCAACCAAAAGTCCAATGGTTGAAAATGCTAATGCAACAACAAGCTGGGTCTAAGGCGCTTCAACACTGAACCTTTCACTAGGAGGGTGAAGAAAATGATACAGCAGCGTATCCTCAAATGTACAGGACGAACGCCCTAGTAGAAAGAGATGTAGAAGTTGATACTTCTACCAACTATGTCACGAGCCGCCCTGGCGATGTTGTTCCCATTGAAGAGAACTTTCCCCCGGAGTATCCTCAGGAACACGAACCTCAAAGATCCGCCAGTGTCTTTGACTGGATTGGACCCACGAGGCTTAAAAATAGGGCTTAACAGCCTCCTCTAGCTCGGAGAGAACGAGAGCAGCATCAGGGGTATGAGCCTCAAGGAGTGCCACCATCACCTAGAGAAAGGGCACAGCAAATACAAGAAATCAAGCGGGAACATCACAGCCCTGCTATCAAGCAGAAGAGGACAACTCTGATGGTCCTTGCAGGTCGTTTAAAGTGGATGACGATGATGAAAGTTTACCATTTTCTCAAGAGTTAAGAAAAGCCTCAGTTCCCAACCACTTCGTGCCGTTGAAAATACCAAAGTACGAAGGAAGAGGCAACCTGGCAAAACACCTTAGCAACTATAAGACGCAAATGTCTCTGTGAGGAGCCTCGCCAGCACTGAAATGTCGATTTTTCCACCTCACGCTAACGGGGCTGCTGAAATCTGGTATAGTCGCATTCCAGCTGCTAGTATCAAGAGTTGTCCAGATCTAAAAAATGCATTTCTGAACCAGTACTTGTCGAGCAAAGAGGGAGAAGCCCCTATCCAGAGGCTGTAGGACATGATGCAACAAGTATGAGAAACTCTAAAAAGTTACCTAGATCGTTTTACGGATGAGATGACGTACTATGAGCAGGTCACTGATAGAGAGACCCTTTTTGCCTTAAGAGGAGACCTTAACATGAATACCCTATTTTGGAGGAACGTGCGGAACATGAACCCCACCACCTATGACGCCCTAGTGGAAATGACGAAGAGTGAAATTGTCAATGAAGAGTTGATTGATCATCGAAATCGAACCTCAATGGGGCTCTTATTAACCTAAAGGCAACGAAGAAGTCCTGTATCCCATCTGGTAGACCAACAATGGACCCAAGTGGGACACACCGTAGCCCCTATCTCAGGGCAAGCATTGGCTACAGTCACGTTAAATGTCATACCCTCTTTGGGGTATGAAAAAGTTGGACTGACACTCACAGGCAGTCGAACTTACCCAGAGGAAGAGGCAGAGAACCTAGAGATAGGCAATACTGCACATACTAACGAACCAGCAGCCACAACACCGAGAATTGCTTATCTAGACCATATCATAGGGAGCCCGCTAGTGCCCCTGCTGAGGATAGAAATATCCATCGTAGGCAAGCAAATGCTCCCCCATTTAGGCAAGGGCCTTGATACAACGAAGAAATGAGGAATCGCCGAAATGAATCACCTCGAAGGGAACCCAATGAAGACATGAGTAGGACATGAGGTCAAAGACATAGAAGAGAGCCCCAAGTCAATTTTGATAATGCACCTATCAGGGAAATTGACACCATAATTGGTGGTCCGCATATAGGAGGAAGCTCCAAAAATGCTCTGAGGAACTACGTAAGGAAAGCAAAGGATCCCTTCATGACGAGTTACCTAATCAACAACACCAGTAGAAGCTTCGGAAGCACCCCACCAATCACCTTTCCCCAGAGGATGCCATGGGAGTTTACTACCCACATTGCGATGCATTGGTAGTGCAAGTTGTTGTGACCAGAAATAGTCATTAAGTGCATGCTGGTTGATAATGAGAGTTCTGTTAACATCCTCTTTAGAACCACTTTTGACAAAATGACGGTGGATCACGAGCTTGACCCTATGATCGTCCCGTTGTATAGTTTTACCAGTGATAGCATTGTCCCTAGGGGAAGGATTACATTGGCAGTGGAGATGGGAAAGTTCCCATTTAGAGCTCAACATTTCATGGAATTCTTGATTGTGGATCACTGGTCCGCTTATCATGAGGTTTTAGGATGACTAGCTTTGAAAGAACTTAAGGTTGTAATGTCCATACACCATTTTTGTATGAAATTCCCAACTAAGGAAGGAGTCGCTACGGTATGAGGTGACCAGATGGGTTCAAGGGAATGCTACCTCAGCTCTTTAAGAAAATCTGAACCCCGAAGCATAAACATGGTCCTTAGTCCTTACAGACATTGAGATGACTGATGCACCTGAAGAAGGCCTGACCCATGAATAAGGGAGAGACTTCAATATGGTAGATGTTCCAGAAGAAGGGGTCATCGAGGTAGACTTAGATCCCCAGGTTATAGAATCCAACTCACAGGCGACCTTAGTGGAGGAGTTGAAGCTTTTCTCCATAAATTCGGACGACCCAACAAGGTCGTTATAAGTTGGGGAAAGGCTCAAATCAGAAGTGAAAGCCAAGCTTAAAAGTTTCCTACTCGATAACTTGGATGTGTTCACCTGAAAGCATGAAGACATGGTGGGCATTGATCCCAAAATCAGTTGTCACTGACTTAACATAGATCCAAAGTTTACTCCTCATGGAAAAAAAAGGAGAGCCCTAAATTCGGAGCGGTATGCTGCGTTGAAAAAAGAAGTGCAAAAGCTCATATTCAATGAGTTTATTAGGTAATCAGCATACCCAAAGTGGATATCGAACCCAGTGCTAGTAAAGAAGGCTAATGGCAAATGGAAGGTCTGTATAGACTTTTCTAACCTCAACCATGTGTGTCCAAAAGATAGCTTTCCGCTCTCAAGGATCGACCAATTGGTCGACTCTATTGCAGGTCACGAACTACTAAGCTTCATGGATGCTTATACGAGATATAACCAAATCCCCATGCATCATGTAGACCTCGTACACCTCTTTTATTACGGATTGAGGAATATATTGCTACAAGCTCATGCCATTTAGTTTGAAGAATGTTGGGGCTACTTATCACAGCTAATCAACAGGATGTTTTCTGACCTTTTAGGCAAGATGATGGAAGTGTATGTTGATGATATGTTGGTAAAAAGCCTCATATCAGCAGACTATGTGGAGCATTTGCGAGCTACTTTCAATATCCTAAGTAAGTATTGCATGGAACCCATTGAAATATGCCTTTGGCTTCGAAAATTTCCTGGGCTACATGGTGAGCCAACGAGGCATTGAGGCGAACCCTAAGAAAATTAAGGCCTTGCTAAACATGAAGTCTCTCAGTAAGCCAAAGGAAGTGCAATGCTTTCATCTCTAAGGCAACAGATAGATGCCTTCCTTTCTTCAAGGCCTTAAAGGGAGGAAAGAGGTTTCACTGGAGTAAGGAATGTGAAGAGTCATTCCAAGGGTTGAAGAAGCACTTAGGGCAAGCCCCCTTTCTTTCGAAGCCCAAAAAAGGAGAAACCGTGTTATTATACTTAGCTGTGAGTGCTTATGCAGTGAGCTCGGTACTTGTACGAAATGAGGGTAATGTACAACTACCTGTTTACTATGTTAACAAAGCCCTCATATCGACATAGACCGGTTACACTGATGTAGAAAAACTTGCCTTGTCTCTCATGATCGCCCTGAGAAAACTAAGGCCTTACTTCCAAGCCCACAACATATGAGTTTTGACTAGCCTCCCCTTAGACAAGTGCTTCAAAGGCCAAACTTATCTGGGAGACTTATGAAATAGGTTGTGGAGTTACGTGAGTTTGACATCACATATCAGCCCAGAACAACGATAAAGGGACATGTAGTAGAGGATTTTGTTGTCGAGTTCACAGAGGCGACAGACCTCCATGTCGCAATGGAGCCAGCAGACCTACCAGTTTGGACACTACTTGTAGATAGGTCCACCAGAGAGATTGGCTCGGGAGCAGGAGTGCTACTAGAGAGCCTTGAGAGCTACAAACTTAATTATGCAGTGAGGTTCGATTTTAAGACCTCCAATAATGCCACTGAATACAAGGAGCTCCTAGCAGGCCTCAAGTTAGCCAAAGAAATGCAAGTGAAAAACTTGACAGTTCGGAGCGACTCCCAACTTGTTCTGAGCCAAGTCAATAGCAATTTCGTGGCCAAGGACAAAGGTATGGCGACATACCTGAAGAAAGTTATGAAACTGATCCCTTGTTTTGATAAATTCGAGTTAACTTAGGTCCTAAGGATGGAAAATCTGCATGTAGACGTCAAAATTGGCAAGCAGCAAAGATTTAGAGTTACTCAAATTTGTACCTGTTGAATACCTCCCTAGACCCTCCATGTCCAAAATGGAGGAAGTGATGTGGGCTGGAGAAACCCCACATTGGATGCGACCTATCATAGCATATCTCAAAGACTATGCTTTGCCAGATAACAAAGAGGAGACTCGCAAACTCAGGCGTAAGGTCGCCCATTATGTACTTATGTTGAGGTCTTGTACAAAAAAGGGCTTTTCATCGCCCCTTCTACGATATACTGGAGAGGATGAAGTAGATTACGTGCAAAGAGAAATCCATGAAGGGCTATGTGGCAATCACGCGTAAGGCTTATCATTGGCCCACAAAGTTCTCAGGCAAGGGTACTACTGGCTCACCTTGAAAAAAGATGTTATACATTTCGTGAAAAAATGCGATAAGTGCCAACGCTTCTCCTCCATTCAGAGGAAGCTATCACAAGAACTAATCGTGGTATCCAGCCCGTGGCTCTTTGCAAAATGGAGGGTCGATCTAATAGGGCTCATGCCAAAAGGAAAGGGAGAGATAAATTATGCGATCGTTGCCACTAACTACTTCACCAAGTGGGTAGAAGTTGAACCATTGGCTAAAATTACTGAAGCACATACTTCCAAGTTCCCATGGAAGAATATTATATGTCGGTTTGGGAATCTCCACTCAATCGTCATGGATAATGGGCGACAGTTCGACAATAAGAAGCTTCGGGACCTCTATGAAGAGCTAGGTATCAAGAAACACTTCTCCTCTCCCCATCATCCTCAGGCGAATGGCCAAGTCGAAGCGGTTAACAAGACCATAAAATACCTTCTGAAAAAGAAACTAGATGAATCGAAAGGGGCATGGGTGGACAAGCTCCCCCATGTTTTATGGGTAATACGCACTACTAGCCAAATGGCAATTGGAGAGACCCCTTTTTTCATGGCTTATAGAGCAGAGGCAATGAGCCCAGTTGAAGTAGGCCAGCTATTGCCTCGATGCTTGTAGTTTAACGAAATCTCCAACTAGGAAATAAGGCAATGTGAGGTCGACTTCTTTGAAGAAAGGAGAGAGGCCTCGCAGATCAAATTGGCCATCTACCAAAGGAAAATAGTACGGTATTACAATGCCAAAGTCAAGCGTAGGTCATTCGAGAGGGGTGATTTGGTGCTTAGAAGATTGTTTTTGTCTTCAAAGGAGCCTGGAGTAGGTACATTGGGTAAGAATATGGAGGGTCCTTACCGCAGGTGAGGTTAGGCCAGGGACCTTCTTGAGTGAAAATCTAGATGGAAAGACGCAGCCCCATCCATGGAATGTGGAGCATCTTCAAATATATTATCAGTGAGACCTTATTCTATACGTGTACTGTTTATGATAAATGGATAATCCTTCCTATTATCAGTTGTTTAAATATGACAAGCTCATACATCACCATCAACTGTCAAGATATAGCAAGCCCATATCTTCATCGATTTATTAACTATGACAAGTTCATACCTTTTCAACTATTAAAAATGGCGAGTTCATATCTCTATCAAATTAATTATGACAAGCTTATAAGTTATTGTTAAGTATGACAAGTTCATACATCTCCATCAACGATCAAGATATGGCGAACCCATATGTCCATCGACTTATTAACTATGACAAGCTCATAGATTACATTAAATATAACAAGCTCATGTCTTTTCAATTGTTAAAAATGGCGAGCTCATATCTCTATCAAGTAATTAATTATGATGAGCTCATAAAACGTATTAACTCTGACAAGTTCATACACAAATTAGCTCACGTGGTCTGATCGCTTAAATCAAATCCAATTTGGCCTATTGTAACAAGTTCATGATAAAACGTTATACAGCTTGATCAAGTATGATGAGCTCTCTAAAAACCTAACATTTGTCTAAATTATGGCAAACCCATGCAATCATGACGAGCATATTAGCCCTTAATTACCAACTCAGTTATTGACAAGCTCTTACGTTATTCTTGATTACCTAACAATGGAGAGCTTATTGAAAGTTATGTGATTAGTTAAGTATGTGGGGCCAAGAAGAAGGTGAAGCGAGCCTACTAATGACAAGCTCATCGGGTACCACTAGTTGTTAAAACTAGGTATATCAAATCCATGAAACAACGATACAAATATGACGTTCATATGTTAGTCTCATTAAGTTAAAAATAAAGCGTAAACTCTCTCGAAACTAGACATCATGGTGAAAGAAGGGTGTTTTCTCATTACAAATTGAAACAAATTCAAGTAGGAAAACCTATTACAAAGGAACCTAATCTATACGTACTGTATCTTCTTTTAAAGGTTCCTCCAAGGTCTTCACCACCTCCACTCCATCCCCATCATTAGCAGGAGTTGAGGGCTCATCTCCCAAAAACTCTCTCCTTAGTGAGGATAGGTTCAGCTGAGGATGCAGCTCGGCAAGCCTATTGAAAACTTCATTATAGGTGACCCTCCTCTAGTGGATTTCGAGCCCATCATATTCAGTAGTTTCGTAGAAGTAGGAAACGTATTCATTCACCGCTGCCTCCCCAGCCTTCTTTAGTCACTTATCAAAGTTGGTGACTTCAGCATTAAGCTCAGTGACGTGAGTCTTCAGCTCTCTTTTCTCCTTGTTAGTAGCCTCCAAGGCTGTCAAAGCAATCTTCTGGTGATTATCAGAATTCTCGACCTGCTTCATCAAGGCATTTACCTCAGCTTTGTAGAGGTGGGCTCCCTTTTTCAATTCCTCATTCTTCTTAGCAAGTACTTCCACCTTCGACTCAGCCTTAGCAAACTTTAGTTTGGAGGCTTCGACAACCTTATTAGCGGAAGAAGCTTCGCATCGGCGTTGATTAAGGCAAGCTCTGCATCTTGGGCTCACTGATGGTAATCGTTATTAAGCCCTTGTAGACGCTTTGCTTCCATTTAAGTATTGATGAAGAAGCTCTAGGAACGAGCCTGCATGGCGAGCCCGGCCTCCATCAAATCAACAACATCGCAGGTTTCAGCATGCAAGGCATACTTATCCGTCCAATACTTGTACTGGATCCTTGCAGCTCAGGACCTCGGTAGGAAGCATTTCCATAACAGTAGAGGCTATCTCATCTGACCGCCCTCCTAGAAAATTCTGAGCCTTTCCTTCAGAAAGGACACCCCTAACTTCTTTTCCCCGCTTCTTTATAACTAAACCAGCTCCCTCATCAATCATCTCGTCTACCTCCACGACCTTGAGGGAGAAAATTGGTTCAACCATGATGGCCCGTTTGAGTGACTCTCCTAAGGTAGTTGGCACTTGGGGGAGACTCGGGCCCGGTGTTCTTCGTTAGAACCAACTTTCTTTTGGGGGGCCTCTCCGACTAGCCTTCTTCTTTTTCATTCTTTTTTCCTATCTCCCCCTTCTCCTTTTTCCCAATTTTTACTAGAGGGGGTAGCAAGTTCATCTTAGATAGGCGTACCAACTCGTCCCTTTGGTTCTTATAAGTGGATGACTCATGGCCATTGGTTTTTTCCTCTGGGCTTCCCCTAGACTCCTCAATTGGAGCAGGTTGGGCTTCACATGCTCCTTCTTATCGTGTTGTCCTACAAATAAAAGAGGAGAGCATTTGAAGAAACCTCACAAAAGATAACCAAGGAAAAAGAAAGAAAAGAGGCAAACTACCACATCTTACCTTCGGTAGCCATTAGTTGGTGAGCGACGAACAAGTTCTTCTTACTGATAATGTTTTTGAAATACCTCTCTCTGTAGACAGCTCGTAAATCGCCCGAATAATAGCCCACTCTGACGGCTCGAGTTCGAATTAGTTAACTGCAGCTGTATAAAGTCCATGATCAGTTCACGGGCAAGGAAAGATTAATAAACGAAATAGCAACAAGGAAAAGGACTCGATTTACTATACTCGTAGTATTGGGTCGACATGGTAATTTTCGAGACCACATGTCCTTCCATCGTTTGCCAGCGACCCCTGACCTAAAACCAAGAGGACTTCCAATTTTTGATAGAAGTTGGGGTTTCCCAAATGAAAGGAGAATGTAAGCCCTAGGGGTTCATACAATACCACCCCTTACAGTCACTCTCCCCCACTAGAAGCCCTATGTTGAAAAAGGTCTGAAAAACGTGGGGAGGCATGTTCTCGCCAAGAATAACCTCCTTCCAAAGAAGGAAGGCCCCTGCTAGTTGGTTCCATGCATTAGGGACCAGCTAGGTAGGAGCCAAATTGTACTGCTTAAGGATAAGTCTAAAAAAAGGGTGCAGAGGTAACCTTAACCCACCAGCAAGAATAGCATCGGTCACCGCAACACAACCTTCCATAGGAAAACAAATCCTCTCCTCGGAGGTCGGCACGAACATCTCTATGTTGCTCAGTATCCTATACTTCTCTCGGAAGGTTTCTAGCTCGCCTTTCTTTATGTCTGTGGGCCATAAAGAGGCCCCCCACCTGACACTATAGTCGATGGGACCCTCTTGCATTATCCATGCACTGTGAGGGCCTCCCATCTCCTCTATGATCCTTTCAGTAGGAATGACGGGAGAATACCTGTCTCAGCACATATAGGTGCTATATCTACCCTAGAAGACCCCCTCCACAGTTTTCCTTGACGCAGAGGCCATTAGGAGTCAAAAAACAAAAGAAATGCCTCGGTAAAAAGCTGGATACTTATGCAAACACTAAAAATTGGAATCCCGGAGAGCTTCGGAGTCTGAAAAAACGATTAATCATCGACAACAGCAAGAGAGAATTCTTGCACTTGATATTTCAAACTTTCGAAAAGTGAAAAAGGTGAAAAAGTAGTTTCCATGCCTTTTATATAGGCTTACCCAACGAACCCTCACCGTCGGATATTCTTACGATTTAATCTGAGCCCTCCACCTGTAACCTCATCATCTACGTTAAAACCAAAAGATGCCCATTATGATTTGAATCAAAGGCTTAGATGGAACCATGCCACGCACGCGTTTCCAATTTACGTACGCCTGGGTAGGAGCGTAACACCGTCATCATTGCATATTAAATGTGTATGTCTTTTGAGCCTTGGAAATGATCAGAATATCTAGCTGTCGTTCATTGGAAGCCAATGCTTGCCAAGTCACCTAAACGGATCGGCCAGGGAGCTTTACTTGCAAGCAAGGGCTCGGTAACTTATTCGAAGTATCTTATCTCACGTTAAGAGGCCACGTTAGGGCCTCGCCCCAAAAGGTTCGTCCATACACATAAGGGCCTCGCCCCTATAAGGTTCGTCCATACATAGGAGGGTCTCGCCCCTATACAATTCGTCTACGCATGAAAGCTCCGCTTCCATATCTCGACAGATCTACAGGGAACTGCCTTTATTGATACAAGTTGGATTGTTTTACAATGTTTAGGTTGGGAATGGGAAAACCCTACATCGACCCCAGTAGGCAAATGAAGACATCGTCTCCGTCACTTCTCGAACTTCAAAAGTTCATGCATAATATAAATAATCATTCCTGGACTTAGGGGACTGATGCTACTCATATAAATAATCGTAAAATAAACACACCAGGTGGCAAACGAACAAACTCACATGCAGCATAGAGGTGTGGGCGACCCGGTTCTATGCGTGCCGAGGCGAACTCGGCCTAAAAGCTGCTCATCCAATCCCCTTTGGCAGAGGTCCCCAATACGAGCTCATCCCTATCGAGGCGGTTGGTCAACCAACAACAGACGTTATGAAGTGATTGACAAGAC
Source organism: Fraxinus floribunda (assembly GCA_903798395.1). NCBI lineage: Eukaryota > Viridiplantae > Streptophyta > Magnoliopsida > Lamiales > Oleaceae > Fraxinus > Fraxinus floribunda. Next base: position 7,454 of record CAIGRS010203229.1, on the reverse strand, counting down.
AACACACTGTCAGCGCCGCCTCTGTATACCTACGTAGTCAAATCTTTAGTATAGGAGTAGAGATATGGGGATCTCAGCATTAAATGACTTGATTGATTGATTGACATCAATAGGGACCAATAGATCTAGTATACCCACGTCCTTGGCCATCCCATAGATCTCATTCACCTTGCATTGAGTATAAAAAACCACACTTAACACTATTGGAGGGTAATGCAAGTTTACACATTCTAAGTAAACATTGATTCTCTCTACTACACTCCACAGTCGACCCTTTTTTATGTACCGTATAATAATATCAACAACTTACTAAATATTTTGGATCGTTCCCTTCATTGATTCATATGAGAAATGGGTGATTTAAGTAAAAAACGTATTAGGATTTAAGCTTACGTTGATACTTGTTTCTACTTCTATTGGCCACGTCATCGAACCATTTTTTGGGGTCAACAATATCCATTAAGGAAACATACACTCTTGATAAGTATTTAAACATGACAAAGTATAAAACCCCAGAAGAGGTTCATGTACTTGATATTCAACAAGTTATGTTGTTATGAGGAAACAAATAGAATCGAAAAATAAAAAGTTGTCGAAAACATTTTTGTACAAGATGTACTGCATTATATAGCGAGAAATCGAAATAAATCCGTCGAAATATATCAATCGGAGTAATAAAATTGCCAAATAAAAGGGATGCAATCCTAAATTGAATTTACTAGAAAAATCCAAAATTTTTGGCTGTGCAATCCGATAATCTAAAGGTGCATTTTTGTGCTAAAAGAAAATGAGAAAAATAAAGTCACAATATATAATGTTTAACTTTCAACGGAGTAAATTTCACAAAGATCATGATAGATGAAATCACGATATCACATTATCTTGACGATGCATAAAATTTGAAATACGATATAGTCAACTTTTCTGTCATGACTATTAATGTTATTCTTGAAGGATTTAATATGTTTGAAGCATAATTGAAGTGAGAGGCAATATCAGCGATTGTTCTGTACTTGGAGTAAATATGCATTGTACTCTTTTATTCTTGATCAAGGTTTTATCCAATTGAATTTTTTTCCTTATAATGTTTTTAACAAGACAACTTTTGTAATGTACTTAAAAGAATAATGTACTCATTTTCTTTCATTAAGGTTTTTTCCACTGGCCACTCTCTCTCAAAATAATACTCGTATAACAAGCACTATTTTTTAATCATCATATTACTGCAGTTATCAAGTTTTGTCCTATTGAATTTTCTTGAAGACATTGACGTACAAGATATCAATATTGAAGATATTGACATACAAATCATGAATCGCTTGATACAAGAATTGAAACTAGGGGAGTAGCAATACTCTTTTTTCTTCGATCAAGTTTTGTTCCACTAGACTTTCTTGACAAGGTTTTAACGAAACATCATTTTATTACTCCAAATTATTTGTACTCTTTTTTTCATTTTTTTAACATTTTTGTCCCATCGAATTTTTGCCAAAAATATCTCAATAAGAAAGTCATTATAGGGGTGTGTGGTAGAGATTAAAATCAGATTAAAATTGAAAATATAGTCGTTATTGTTGATTTTTATTAGACGGGTGAGACCCAATAACGACCATATTTTCAATTTTAATTGAATTTTAAACCGTACCAAACAGGCTCTGAATCTTGACTCTACATTAAAGCCTTCAAGTTACAAATGTTTCCATAGTTAGCAATAGTCAATTTTTTTATTTTTATTCTTTTGACGTAGGAATCCGCAGCTGCTATCTGTAAGTGAGCGTTGGATAAACTTCGTTCCATGTACAGTAACCAACAAATCACACATAAGAGAGCAATAGTCAATTATTAATAACAGTAAAATGTAGATTAAAGCCTCCAAGTTACCAATATATTACTTTAATATGGTCAAATCTGGTTGCACATACATAATACTAAATATTATTTCTTATTTTTTCGGGTATAGTTAATCTNTTTTTTTTTTTTTTTTTTCCACTTTTTAGTTTTTAATTAATTAATCATACATTTTTTTTCCAAAAATCAGCTTTCTGCAATAAATTCGCTTAGCCTATTGTTTGTATTTCCAAAAATCACATTTCAGCAATAAATTCGCTTAGCCTATTGCCAAACAATGATGTTCACTTGTTTCTTCACAAGGGTTTAAGAACTCACTGGCACAGTACAAACTGAGAGCAACCGAGAATTTAGGGCCACTGCATGTAGCGATGGAGACGAAGCGGGTTCGATTGGTGTTCAAACATGACGAGATTTTGAGAGAAACACAGAAATCGGATGGCTTGAATCGATGCTGGGTTTTGTTGAAACCCGATCAACACAGGACAATCGCCGATATTGCCTCTCACCTCCTCCAAGCTTTCCAGCTCCATCAGTCCTGTCCCCATGGCCTTCTCCTCTCTGTAATATTCCGTTCTTATTTGTTAATTCTGTGTTTTGGGTTCTGTTGAGTGACCGAATTAGGAATGTGGTACTTTGATTTTAGCGATCATTTTATTATGTGGGTTTTTAGAGGGGATGCTGTTGGTACATTGTACAAGTATCTGATGCTTATTGCTGGTTTTTTTTAGTTATGTATTTTTTCCTTTTATTTGATTATTTGCTCTAACATGTGCACAAAGTAAATTCTTGCATGCTATAAAAAGAAAAGAAAAGAAAAAGGTACTTACTTTTTTTCTTGGTGATCCTCCGAATAACTGAAACTGCCTTGCCCTGAAAAATAGTATATTTGAGTTCTTTGAGTGGCAAAACCTTTTGCTGATTTTATGATGTCTGTGATCATTTGCTGGTGTGCATATGTTTACTCTTTTCTTGCTGGGGGTTCAACTCCTGTGGTTAAATTTTATTGGAGCGAATGAGATGTCCAATGTTTAAAAAAAACAAAAATAAAAATGCAACGGGGGTATTTCTATGTAAGAATTCATTTATCATCGCGGATAATTAACTGCATTGATATCGAGTACAGGAAAAAAACCAGTAGAATGCATTTTTGTATCTCAAAATCAACTGGACTATTGTTGAGACTGATTGAAATAAAAAAGTTCTGGCTTTGGTTAATAGTTTTTCTTTGTTGTTGGGTGTTATATTATTAATTCTTACTAATTTCATGCAGATGGACGGATTTGTGTTGCCACCTTATGAGTCAACTACCATTTTGAAGGATAAAGATCTGATCAGGTTAGTTTAGCTGTCTAATCCTTTGCGGAAGAAATTAAAACCGGTAGCATTACGTTTTTACCATTTTGCATTTACATGTGGAAAAGTATGTCATTTACACGTGTTATTTTTCACACGTGGTGTCAGAGTAAGGAAGAGAGAGGATGCTTTGTTTATAGAAGGACATAATGCTGCTCATTCAGTCAAGAAATTGAAAGCTTTGGAAAAGCAACCTGTAACTAGCAGTTTCTTGCTTTTGTCAAATTTGGAGTTTGAGAAAGGAAAACAAGTTTATGAGAGTGATGACTCTGAAGAGGAAGATGACCTATTGGAAAATGTGGAAAATCCACCCACTGTAAATGCAGATTCCAAGAGGCGAAAAAGAAAAGCATCAGAGAAACTTCAGTGTTCCATGTACGTTATAATCCATGCTATCTTGCTCGCGTCTTATTATGGAATTCTTCATGTTATACTCATGTTTGCAGATAAATGCCTTGATGGATTTGTAAATTAAAAACTTTGTGAAATATAGGAAGAAAAAACAACGTTCTGAGGCTCCTGAAACTGTTCTGAGTGACGGTCATGTTGGAAAGATTGAAAACCGACAGCAGGATGAAGTGCCTACAAGACAGAAGTGCCTTTCACAGGTGGAGAAGAAATCTGATTCTAACAACAAAGGAAATGAGGAAAAGAATCTGGACAATGCTAAATTAAGCGATGACAGTGATGATTCTACGCCCAGCACAAAAAGGTAGGTTTCTTCATAAGATAGTCTTTCCCTTTTCAAGATGATGTTCCCTGTTTATTGTTTAACCTTTTACGTTTGGCTTTGACTGGCTAAAAAACAAGAAAACGTCCTTAAAATTCTTTCTGTTTTTATACACGATTAGAATTTACAAACTTGCAGGTCTTTAGCCTATTCTGTTGGGTTATTCATACGTGAATTTCCTCTTGAATTTTTGATTGAGGTCTAGAGATCATCCTGTAAAAAGCTATTGCCAATATTGTTGAACGAGGATCTTTGTCAACGGCTGTCACTAACAATACCAAGAAGCCAGTTTTCATTCTCCTCTCTTTTAAAAGGGACTAATCAGGACTGGGCATAGATAGAGGCCAGAGAAATGAACTTGAAGAAGTGCCCATGTGTTGACTGGTGCAGGTTGCTATTATTACCTGAAATTATTTATTCTTAATATCATAAGGGCATTTGGATGAGTAAAAAAGTAGTTTAATCGAGTGAATGGAAAATTGAATGATGGGCTTTAGATATCAGTGTATATGGGTACATTGGAGATGCCAAAGAACTAATTGAATATCCAAATTTGCTTGACTTGGGGTTTAAGGAAAGATTTCTAGGTACATACTGTTTCCTCAGTATACCGTCTTTATCCCCTAATGCGTGACTTTAAATAAACTGAAACGTTGGACCTATTGGAATTAGTCAAAGGGAATATGAGTTGGGCCATGTATCTGACTATTGAAATGAAAATATAAGTAAATAACAACTTGAAAAGGGCACTACAAGTGCAGATGTGCCTACTTAAGGAGGGTTTACCAGTTTGAGAGATCCCATGGAGAAAAAAATCATTTGAAGAGGGGAGTATATTTTGCTTGGATAGAAGATCTTGTAATTGGGCTTTTACATGTATCTGTATTAGTTTTATTTCTACAAGCTTGTATTTGATAGCCACTTGACAACCTTTTCTCTTTTCACTAATCATTAATGACATCCCTAAGTTTTGCTGTCTGAAGAAATGCCTCATTGGAATATTAGCGGTGAAATTAGTAAATTGTGTTTTAGTTACCTTATTATTGTGCTACAATTAAATGTTTAAGCATGTATAAATACCAGCTGTTTCTAACATCACTTCTTTTCCTTAGTAATTTCTTAACTTTCTTTTGTGTATGTGTGTAGAAGTTTGGAGCTTCAAGAGAATGGCAAAGAGATCAAGGATGCCAGCCGTGAAACTAAAAAGGTCCATTTTAAGTTCAGTATTAATATAAAATACATTGGTCCTGTAAGCTTTAGACTGCCCTTGTATATTTTAATCAGAAGTATTACTGTATAGCAAACTAAATATTGAAAGATGCTGCAGTCTTTTTATGGAAATTGCAGAGAGGTTGATACGTGGAAATTCTTATCAAAACTAAATTATTTGAGGAGCTTCTATGAATTAAGGAAACTTATGTTTTTCCGGAAAGTTCTGTACTACTTGTTTAGCACGTGCTTCCAGTCTTTTATATTATTCCAAACTGCCCATTTTTTGAGGGCATTGACTTAAGTAGGATCACCAATCCGTGTTCTCTATTACTAGTTTAAATTTTGATACTAGTTGTTCTGCTTTTATATTGGATCTTTTTGCTTTCTCCCCTCTTGAAGGAACAACCTACAGATCTATATGGATTGTTCTGTATATTTGCAGGTTCCAAGTAGATGTGCTAGGAGGAAGCGTGCTAAAAGGCAATGGTTGCGTGAAATGGCTAAAATTCAGAAGAAAAATGCTACTTCTGAATCAGAAAGTCTTGTAAGTTGTCAAATGTGTAAGACTCTTCCAGCATCACTAACACGACTTATTGTGGAAATTGACTACCTCAAATTTACAGAGAAATTGGAAAGAGGATCAAGCTAAAGCTGAAAGAAATAAGGCTGATGGCCAACCAAGAGGAGTGGTGAGTTATCTTACTCTCCTTAACAAACTATGATGATATTCACAAGAATATTAAATCCCTGAATTTCAAAGGAACATTGGAAAAAAGACCCAGCTAAAGCTGAACGAAAGGAGGTGGATGGCCAAACGAAGGGACTAGTGAGTTATCAGTTTCTTGTTAAATCTAAGTATGTTTAATATTGACATAAAATCTCAATACGCAGCTCAATTGGAAGCAATATCCTGGAAGTAAGATGTCTAACAATATGGAAAAATATCAACAACAAAATCAAAATATAAATGCACATGAACACTCAAATAGAAATGGTGATACATCCTGGCATTCAAATCAATATAGTGATGAGGAGGCTGAAGCTGTTCCTGTTGTAATAAGGCCGGGGCACATCCGGTTTGGGAATGTGGGGAAAGGTTAAACTCTCTCTCTCTCTCCTGAGAATATATCATTTTAGTGTTTGTGATTAAGTGTGCATATGCTGATGTTTCAAGTGAATTGTTATTAAGCAATTTAGCTGATTGGCTGAATTATGCTTTCCCTAATTTAAATGATAGATGGGAATTTGCATAGCATTTTAGTTGGCTTGTGTTTCAGTTCTGAGCCTAGCAGTGAGTTCAATGCTCCATTTGGGAAGAATTTATAAATGGTTTAATTATAAATAAGTAGAAATGAGTGGTAGATGAGTGGGTAGTACTTGTGGTTCCATTGAAATGTGTGGTTGAAAATAAAGTTTGACTATTTATAAATTTTGCTAAACGGAGGCTAATATTTCATTTACAATCAGATCTGTGAATTTTATTTTTGTCTCCTCATTTAGAAATGAACAAGGACTTAGAGGGTGTTTGGTGTTAAAATCAGATTTTTAGTGAATTGTGATAGAAGTTTTTGAAATATGTGGTTGAAAAGATGCGAGACCCATGAAAGATGCAGTTGATATTAATTGTTTGACTTTGATTTAGATTAAAATTAGATTTTAATCCGACCCAAACAGGCCATTAATCTACATTGGGAGCCTTTCCCTGTTATCAATGACTGTTTTGTTAGCAGACACAATTACGTAAAGAAGCGGAATAAGTAACTAGGCTATCCTGACTCACTTCCATGTAGAATGTTAGGTTACTCTTAGATATTACCGTTGTTAAGATAATGTTGTATCCTTGTTTTATTTCATTCGTGTTTTTTTCTTCACAATTGGAATGTTGCTACATGTTCATGTTTTGGAATTGCTTGATTCCAGCATGATACACTGTTCAGAGTTTTGATCTATGAACATATTTTTAATATGCAGAACCAGCTGTGCCTAAAAGTCAAATACCGGTGGTATGTTTCTTCATGTAGATTATGATACATATTACATTCAACATTGCCACTGTCTTTTTGTTTTTCTTGTTGATCAAAATATCAAGATATCGCATTAATTTTTCTTGTTTTACCACTTATTCTTCAAACATGGTATAAGCTTAGGGGCTGTTCTCTTTATGTTTCGGTTTTGTGTTTTGAGTTTTGAATTCGTTTTGTGTTTTGTGTTTTGAGTGTCTGTTTTGAAATTTCTGAAAACGCGTTCTTTTTGCCATTCTGAAAAACTGTTTCCGAAAACATAAAAATGGAAAACGCGTTTACTTTGA
>CAIGRS010203225.1:0-10797 GCA_903798395.1 Fraxinus floribunda | reverse complement strand
AATATCTTATCCTACATTTTCAACCACATATTTCTCATCACATTACTCCAAAAAAAAGCATTCTGCCATTTTAATGTGCACCAAACGCACTCTAAGAATCGATCTTGATGGTTAATCAATGTTAAATATGGAGGGAAGACATTATAAGAGACATACTAAAAAAAATATGTTAGCAAACTAAATTATTACATGTGGAATGCTCATTTTAGTACACTACCAATAAAAAATTACACATTATAATAATGATTGTGGATGTAGTATTTAATGGTTAAATAATAGAGATGAGTTTGAAAAATCAAAATTCGGTGATCAACGATGAAATTATCTTTTATAAAATCAACGAAAACTCGAGTCGAGACATTGCAAGCGACCTAAGAAACTCTTCTTGTAGCCAAAACAAAAATCATATGGATCAACAAAGACATTTCCTAAACCGCGTAGCTAAATTGATACTGTCTGGATGACTGTCACCTTCCTGTTTAAGTAAGGAAAAAGTAAATATTTTAATTTTTTATGAAAAGACAAAATAAAATAATATATAAAATAATATTTTATGAGTAGATTTTATTTTTTATTTTTAAAATCTAGGAAGAAATCATTTTCAATAAAGGTATGAATCACATCGACATTCAACCAAAAAGTTTTAAAGCTAAATAAATGCCTCTTTTCAAAACTTTATCCCCTTAAAATCAAGTTTTTAATTCATAATAAAATAATCTTTGGATGTGACAGAGATCAACTCCTGAACGACGCTCTCTCTCTTTTCACTCGTTTGGCATCAAATTTGGGGCTGTCACTTGAAAGTAGTTCCTGGTTTTTGTTTAATCTATCCACTCTTTGTGCGCAGAAGGTTTTCTATTTTCTCTTATCATCCATAAGAGTTGAGTCTTTGGCTGAAAAGCCAAATATTTCGTAGTTCTGATGTTAGATGTTTTGTGGCTAAACTATGCAATTTGATAGGAGAGTAAAGGTACCCACCTTTCGTTTTTAACCATAAATTATATTTATGCAAAATCTAATTGGTGTTTGGTTTCTTGATTCTTGTATTGAAGTAATAATATGTGGGGGTAGAATTTAATAGTTTGGGTTCAATAGGTTTGTAATTCCTGCATCACTAGAATCTTTTTTCGTGGGAAGATTACATTTATAATTTCTGATATTTTGATTGAATTCACGATTTAGGAACTAAAACGTATTTTGGGATTTAATAAATTTATTACATTATTTATCGGTTGTAGTATTGTGAGGTAGTTTTTGGTTATAGTTTCTTATTTCTGGGCCTTTTATACTCAAATGTTTTCTTTATAACATAACATAAATGTTTTTAGCAATATTATGGAATATTAATGTTATTGTAGATTGCGATGATTGGAAATAACAGATTTTTTGAGGCATTTCCCCGAAAAACTGCCTCAAAAAAATATGGGATGGGTGGGAGATGGGAATTAAGATGGCCTTTGCTCTTGCACAAAAGCTAGGAGTGAGGATGCTATGCATCAATCGGTGCTGGAGATCATCTTTTAGTTGTGATATTTCTGTGAATTAATTGTTCTGGAGAAAATCGAGCCAATATTTTATTTCTTCTTCCTTTTCCCTTTCTTATCAATAAAATATTAAGCTACAATGTTATTGAATTATCACCACTGGCTTTGATGATTAAAGAAGTTTCTAGAGCCTTCCGTTAGTCTCTTTATCATCTGCTATACGTTTTATGATTATCTAGATTGTTTCTTGCAAATTGCCGAGAGGTTTCTGGAGATTACTAGCTTGCAGATAAATCTAGATTTATGGATAGTGCAATTCCACCAACTTAAAAGTACTACAAAGAGGAGATTGTGCATGTATTATGTGATTGCATGAGTGGAATTGAGTGTTTATATGGAGTGAGAGAAAGCGATTAAGAGAGCAGAGTGGTGCTGCTAGAGGTTTGTGCTAGGAATTGCGTCGTGTCTCAAGTGATAGAAAAGTGGGGGCGTGCATGCTATAATTTTGTACTGTCTTATTACAACAACAACAACAATAAAAAATACATTCTACTTTGTGACAGATATCATGTCAACATGTACTTGTTTGAGTTAAGAACATTTTCCTAATTTAATTCAGTTTCCAGATCTTTGAAAATAAGTTGCTCACACATTTTTCTGAACCAGTTGATATGATGCAATATTTTGATGAAATGCTGTTTATTTGTGATGTTGCAGTCATCTATGGAATTAGATTTCTTTACAGAATATGGTGAAGGTAGCAGGTATAGAATTGAGGAAGTGATTGGTAAAGGTAGCTATGGAGTTGTCTGCTCTGCATATGACATGCATCTTGGTGAAAAGGTTGCAATTAAAAAGATAAATGATATCTTTGAACATGTCTCCGATGCTACACGTATACTTCGTGAGATTAAGCTTCTAGGGCTTCTTCGTCATCCAGATATTGTGGAAATCAAGCATATTTTGTTGCCTCCTTCTAGAAGGGAATTCAAGGATATATATGTAGTTTTTGAACTAATGGAATCAGATCTCCACCAGGTCATTAAAGCAAATGATGATTTGACTCCCGCACATTATCAGTTCTTCCTTTATCAACTTCTTCGAGGCTTGAAGTATATACACACAGGTCCATGATTGCTACAGTTTTGTAGCTCGACACCCTCTTTCCCTGACTTGATTGCAGATGGAATTATACCGATATACAGTTATTGCAAGTTTTTTGTGAATGGTGACTGCAATGAGGTTATATGCTCTGAGAAATACTTTTATTTCATGCAGCAAATGTTTTTCATCGAGATCTGAAGCCTAAAAATATCTTAGCAAATGCTGACTGCAAGCTAAAGATATGTGATTTTGGCCTTGCAAGAGTGGCCTTTCATGACCATCCTTCCACAATCTTTTGGACAGTATGTTTTTATTCTTTATTTTCTCAATTCATTGTTTCACTTTCATATAAGTTTATTTTGCACTTGAAGCTCCATATGAACTTAGAAGAACAAGGGATGTATTTCATATCTCTACCTTTGTCTTCTTACAGGATTATGTTGCAACAAGATGGTATAGAGCTCCTGAATTGTGTGGATCTTTTTTCTCTAAGGTGCAAATTTATTCGCTTTTCATTTTCTTTGTTGCTCATTTATATACAGATAAAATGACCTAAGCATACTTTGTGATGAGAAGGGATTTCATTCTAATTTATATTTATTTGCGATCTCTATACAGTATACACCTGCAATTGACATATGGAGCATTGGTTGCATATTTGCGGAACTTTTGACTGGAAAGCCTCTTTTTCCCGGCAAAAATGTAGTCCACCAATTAGACCTCATGACTAATCTGTTGGGGATACCGTCTCATGAAACCATTGCAAGGGTATGTGGTCATGATATCCCTCATGCAGTGTTGGGATTTAGAACTTCAGTTTCTTGTTAGCGTTCTTTTGCTGAAGCTGTATCATCTGACAGATAAAAAATGAAAAAGCCCGGAGATACTTGAGTAGCATGCGAAAGAAGAAAATTATTCCTTTCTCCCAAAAATTTCCAAATGTTGAACCCCTTGCTCTTTGCTTATTGGAAAGGATGCTGGCTTTTGATCCTAAGGATCGACCCTCTGCAGAAGAGGTAAAATATTTGTTAATTTTAGAATTATCACATCAGTTGTATGTCCTTTTTCTAAAAGAAGCTGGTTGCAAGCTGTCAGGCTCTTGCAGATCCATATTTTAGGAACTTGGCAAAAGTTGAGAGGGAACCTTCTGCTGATCCATTTACAAAACTGGAATTTGAATTTGAAAGACGAAGGATAACGAAGGTGGATGTAAGAGAGTTAATATACCGAGAGATTCTTGAATATCATCCAAAGATGTTAAAAGAACATTTAGATGGAGCTGAACGTACAGGCTTCATGTATCCTAGGTATTGCCATTAGAGCATCTATTAATCTATATAACATCCTTCTATGTGCATCTGAGACATTATCCTTCGATTTGAAGATCTTCACATCTTACTATCTATCACATGCAATTATTGGTAAAATTGATTAACATCAAAATTTGGTAATGTATTCTTTGTCATGGACTGCATGACTATGAATCTCTACCTGCCTAATCTCACACAGAACCTCGTGCTTTTATCAATAGAGGATTTAAATTCAACTAAATGTGTTGACTCATATTATTTATCCTTCGTTAATTTATTATATAGTTCTCTTTTTATTTTTCTCTTTTCCTGTAATCAACCTTCGTCATTTTAGAATCATTATAATAGAAAGATTCTGGATAATTCAATTTATAAGGAAGGTTTCTTTTGGGGACTTGTCCTATTTCTCAAGTGCTTATAAAAATTGTATTCTTGTTTGTATTTTCATGCACACGTGTACCATCAGGAGGTTATTAAATGAAAAAATTTCAATCCTAACCTTATTTTATTACATAGTATTGTTGATTTTATCACCTAAAGTACTATGGTTCTGCCACTTAATTGTCTTGTATTAACTCACATTTATATTAGGTAGAGCTATAGCTATGGTTCTGCCACTTAATTGTCTGGTATCAACTCACATTTATTTTAGGTAGAGCTATAGCATTTTCTTATGGAATCTTTGGAGATTCTTTAATCAAGTAATATTATATTCAGTTTACAAAGTAGCGTATATTAGTTTATGTTGATGGCGTATTTTTTGCTTCAAATGTTTTCAGCTGTTAAAGGGGCAACACCTTAAGAAACTTTTGATTTTATACATCACATTTTTCTTCTCTACTTTCGTATTGTCATTCTTTTCCATTTTAAGTTTCTGTACCTTCCCAAGAGATAGTAATTGTGATCAGTATCAATGCTACTAATTTCTTGTCTCTTTAGGTTAGAGTCCTACAGCATCGAGTTCCTTCTATGTTGCCTCTCTTAACACCATAATTCAATGTTTCCATCTTTTCTTTCTTTGCAGTGCTGTTGATAAATTTAAGAAGCAATTTGCGTATCTTGAAGAACATTATGGAAATGGAGCTGCTGCTCCACCTGAAAGGCAACACTCATCATCGTTACCCAGGTAAACTGCAATGAGCATTTTCGTATAATTCTATGATTACTATCAAAATTTGGCCTCCTAAGTCATCAAATGGAAAGTTTGTCAATTTTTTTATCCTGGTCATTGAAACTTGTGGATGCAGGCCTTGTGTATTATATTCAGATAACTCAACAAAGAACTTGGCTGATGTCACTAGTGATTGTTCTAAGTTCACCATTAAAGAAGTTGAGAATCCACGAGTGGACCAGGTTTCTATACTTCAGAGGAAAAGATTTCCTTTACAAGTTCTTCCAATCATCCAAGGTATGAAATCTTTACTATAATTATAATCAACAACAGCATTTTTTGAGATGGATCTATTTGTTTACTATCACCCTGTTTTTGGTGATTGTCATTTTGCATAGTAAAATCTTGTGCTATAGGCTTCTCGAAAATCGTGTCCTGCATATTGTCAGTGTTGATGGCACTTGCTTAAAAATTGTCCTCTCTCTCTCTCTCTGCCCACAACCTCCACTCTTCCCTCCATTGTGGATCTCTTTGCTGTGTTTGCTTGCACAAAATATACTTCCGAGAAGCTCATGGATGAAAGAGTCTGATCTACTGTTCTGCTGCTACTTTTTTTGGTGGTATTTCTATAATAATGTACAAGCATAGAACGCTATGGAAAAGTCTATAGAAGCTTTTGAATTCAAACATCAAATTATACTGTCGTTTGAGAGGGTAAGTTCTTTTCACAAACAAGAGTCACTTTGTAGTCTGTTGCATTAGATGTTCTTTGTTATTCTTCTTTGTTTTCTTTTTCCAGATCAACCGAATTTTGATGAGCGCTCTCCTTATGACTGTCACCATTGTTGTTACCTGGAGAATTTAATGACCTCAATCTTTGGTCATGTCTTCCTAGATCATAGCAATTGTTGTCTGTTATTTGCAACTTCTTTTATATTATTTAACGAGCTTTTTAGTATAGATAAGTTAGTGTTGTGATAACTCCAAGATAATCAATGAGTACATGGCATAGATAATAAATGAGGTGAATTAAAGGTAGTGATTGACGTATTATTATCTGATTTTTGCTTGTTGAGTTCCCACTCTGTGCTACTTATTTCCTTTGGCTTTCACAGCAGGAGGTGCTGCTGCAAGGCATGGGAAGGTCATTAGTTCTGTGTTGCACTACAACAATTCTGCAGCAGAGGGCAATGAACAGCATAACATGGTTATAAATCACTCGGTGCCAACTCAGTACATTGTTCCCAGATCATCTTACCCCACAAATTACCCGCTTTGTAAGAATGAAAGTGGAGAAGATGTTAAGGAAGGATTCTACAAGCCTTAAATGGCAATAAAAGATGCTGCTACTGAACTGTGACGGACTCAATTAGTGAAGACAAGCTAGCAACTTGATGATTGACATACAAGCCAAGCTTAGATTCGTCCTCATATTGGCAGGTTTCAACATTGCAGACTAGCTTACGGACAAGAATGATCATAAAAGTAAAGGGTTCAACTTACATTACTTGGGATGATTTAGCAATGTATACGAAAACTTGGAACAGATTCTCACCTGTGATTGATGTCAGGCTGTGATACCAATCAAAATTTAAAGGTTTGGGAAAGGATTTGAAGCTGCAGAAGGGTGACAACTTATAGTGTAAACTTGTTCATTCCTCATTTTCATTCTTTACCGTTATAACCGAGGAATCGGTTTTGTTGTAGCATTCCGTCATTTCACTAGGGATTTTTGCCGATCCATTTAACTATATGAACTCGATTAGGATCTTGTAACAATATACTTTTTAACATCAACATCCTAATGGTTTTTTTTTTGTAATGACCATATTTGCTGATTTATATTTATTTATTTATCATGTATTCTTTTTTGCGTCAAATACATGCACAGCAGAATCATTTATTTTTTTACAAAGGCCAAATATGCATCTCTTAACACTCGGCTGCGTGTCCGGTCCTCCCATCTTACTCTTTGATTTAATGGGCCTGCTTCTAGTATCAGCGCCTCCCACCCCCTCCCCTCTTTTTTTCCTTTCTTTTAATTGGTTTGCCACCCGAGTAAATCGGATGCAGTAACAGTTTATACACACTTGGACCAAACATTCGAAAAACGGTTCTTCTCTTTATAGACCCCCCTTTACGTGTGGACAAAATTCTAGAGTGATAAAGAGAACAATGACATTTGTTTTCACAATCCTTTATTTGTTTGTCTTTTATCAAATAGGAGTTAGGAAAAGTAGGTTAAAACTAAAGTATGTTCTCGTGGGAACGATAATCCGGACTCAAAGGTCCACTATATTACTTGTTACGATATCGAACACTTGAGATATATAAAACGCAACAATTGACCTTACGTAATACACGTTGAAGCTATATTGGCCGTACATTTATTCTATTTGTCTACAAAATCTCCTCAGATCCTGAAATTCAAATTATTTACTAAGAATTAGTTCCATTGACTCACGACATCACTTTTGAATCTTATATAGAGTGTCTCCATGCTGGAATCAATTCGGGACCAATTAGATACTTTAAGTATCAAACATTCATGTGCAGAGGTGATCCACGAATTTGGTTCAGCTAGGGCAGAGACGTTGACCAGTGACCGTTGACCGATGACCGTAGACAATCAACGATCGTAATTGCCAAAAATATAATTTGATATTTTCACTTAGTCCATGGACATGGTTTAATTGAGCCAAACATTTTTTTTCACTTAGCCCTAAATCCTAATTTCCTAAAACCCTAATTTTCCAAATCACATTTCACATTTCACAAACTGACAAACACAATTCAAAATTATAAGTCCTAAGACTCCTCACTCATAACTCATAGCCTCAGTCTCTCAAACAATGAATCAATAATATAAGTATATAACATAAATTCTCAGAAAATGAAAAAATCGAAAATGAAATAGAGTTTGTAGAATGCCAAAAATAGGAAATACTGAAAAAGAAAGGAGAAGTCGACCACTAATTGAGAATTAGAAGTTCAGAGACTAGAAGAGATGAAGCTTCGAAGTCGGAACCGAAATTGGAACCCGGAACCTCCACAGTCCACTCCACTGCTCCAACCTAAAAACTCACAGCTCCATTGCCACCGGACCACCGCCTGCGTAAAAAACTCATAGCAGCCCAAGCGGCCAAGTCCCAAAATAATTTTGCCCTCGCCCCTCGTCGCGTCGTCTCCAAGACTCCAACTCTCCCTACTCCCTCCTTTCAACCAGACCCAAAGCAAAAGAATGGGATATTGGCGGAAGGCAAGCATGGCCAGTTTTTCCAATACATGGTGGTTCGACCTGATTACGACAAACTTTGACTGTGGTCAAGACTCAACTCTATAGGACATTACAAAAAACTCATATAGTAGGTGTCTATGTACTTGTATTTAATTTGTTTCATATTTTTGTGAGATCCAAGTCGCTTGTTATTCCAGTAATTGTTGATTGTAATCATTTTAAGATCATTGTGGATTGCAAGTCGAAGAGCGAATGTTCTCTCTAGTTTTGGGTTTTACGACAGAAATCTGGTGTTCAGACTTTCCTACTTTAATTTTCTTTAGGGTATGTGTATTCCACTAACTTTGACTAGTCAATCGATGCAGTTGAACGTGATTCGAACACGTATGAATGTAGTCATTGCATTCCATAAAATTTAAATATTTCAATTTGTATAAAAATCTGTATGTTTGCTTAAGTTAGGTAAATTCATAATCTATTTTGAAACAGTGAATATTAATATCCTGGCATTCATCTTAAATATTATAGGAATAAAGTCACTAAAATTAAAATTTTCATTTACAACATATTCAACCCCTTATATGTTATATGTTAACATTAGTCAAAACCATACAATGGTTGCCAATTTAAAATTTGTAATATAAAAGTTCTATTGTGTTCTTAAGCATTGGCTCTTTCATCTTCGTACTAAATTTAAAGTAATTTCTCACAATAAGAAAAACACTAAAATTAGAAATTAACAGGCAATAAACATAACTCAATAAAAACTACCTTTATATAGATGGTTTTCCATGTCTTAGCACATTTGAGTACTAGAATTTCCAATCTGTTTGAATACGTGATCCAAATTCCAATATTGGATCGTGTTTTGGTTGAAAAGAAGAGTTAAAGAGAGATCAAATTGATTGGAGCAGCAACTGGACGCTTGGACGCCCAAACAGGGTGCCTGGCACTAAGAAATGAATTTTGGATCTGAAACTTAGTGCCTGAGCACCATGGAAAGCGCCGACCCACTGCTTGCTTCGTGCTAGCTTTTTGTTAGAGCACCGCCGGCACTCGCATGTCACTAGGTGTATTCGGAAAATATTTATTTCCTTATTTTTGGCTCGTTTTTTATAATCCTCTTTCAAACCATAATATATTCTTTTGGGTCATATATATAGTCCACGAATTATATGGCTTTCATATGACTTTGAATGAATTAGAATCAAGTTGGGAACATAATATTTTGTATTATTTCTTCATATTATCAAAAATTTTCATTCATCTGCCAATTGTTTTCGTGTTGTAATTGCTCCTTCGTATTGTACCTATAATCTTGTTTCTTTTACTCCTAACAAGTGGTATCAACATACATAATTTTTGTTTAGATTCTAACAAGTGGTATTAAATCTTAAAGTTTCATTTGTTTTAGGGTTTTGCTTTTGATGGAAACCATGAAGCACAATATTCTGTTTTTATTTCGTAGCATTAGTTCTCATTATGGCATGTGAAGATGAGAGGAGTGTTTGCTTACATGGATTTGGATGACGCGTTGTTGAAATTTGACAAGATGCCCACAACTTGGACTCTAGAGGAAAAACAATAAAGGGATCAAAAAGCCCTTTCATAAATTCTTCGTCATCCTTCAAATAATAGTTTTTAGAACATTTTGAAGGAAAAAACTGCAGCTATATTATGGTTGAAATTGAATCAATTGTGTATGATGATAAGTGTATTTTGTACACTTATTTAGGTTATTAAATTAGAGTATTCGTAAGTGATTTAGATGAATTATAACTAAACGAAAGAAATCCAAAGTTTGGGGACCAAAGTGTAAACATTCAGTAGTTGATTCGGAGCACAAAATGATGAATGAAGATTATATAGGATCAATTGGATGCATTTGGAGGTCAATGGAGTGAAATATAGTGGAATCTTTTCACAAATCAATTCTCAGCCGAAGAAGTTATGCTATGGATTCTTAACATCAAATTAGGACCCATTTTCGGATAGTAATCGTTTGAATTAGAAAATTTATATTTCAAGAAGAATTGTATACCTTTGAATTATCTTTCTAACTCATCCTGAATCAGCTCAATTGGATAATTGTAGAGAAAGTTATGGTCAAAATATCGGAAGTTGTTCAGATACAAACATGTGCGTACGCGCAGGCAATTCATGTCACGCACGCACGGCCTTATTTTCCCCAACCTGAGAGTCAATTGGTTCTACAGCGTATGAGAAACACTTATAATGGTGCGTGTATACAGGCCTTTTCTGCAAAAGAATCTTTAGTTTCCTTTCGTGATTCAAACTCTTTTGGAAACCAAATTGTACGGGATTTTGACCTATTTTCTTGCTCATATAAATAGAGAATGAGGGCTATACATAGAAGGACCTCTATTACCTCTTCATACACCATAGTTTCATCAAATACATCAAGAAAAAGAGGCTAATTACTATATTTTGAGAGAGGAGATCAATCTATAGCGAGGAATTGAAGGTCAATTACATCAAGATTTTGAAGAATTAAACATTGGGCGAGAAAATCAACATCTTTTGATTTAT
>CAIGRS010203190.1:0-13674 GCA_903798395.1 Fraxinus floribunda | reverse complement strand
ACTTGCCTTTGAATTAAAAATAAATATTTCATCTTCATCCAATACAAAAGAATCTAGCTTTACATGTTTCTAAAGATAGAATAACTAGAAGAATGGAAAAGACATGTCACGGTCTAATTCTTGTTTTTTTATCTTCAACCTTGAGTTTTGATTCTTCAAGTTTTTGATACTTCTTGATTCAATCCAAATGTTAGATTTGTTCACTTCTCCAACTTATTATGAATTGTCCAATCATTCTTAAATGATTTTATCATATAAATGTGATTTGATAGGTGCGAGAAAAATCCCTCAATGGTTGCCCATGTCTTGCATTATATAAGGTGGAATTAAATCAAGAAATAAATTCAAATTGGGTTCCAAATGAGTTTCAATCAAATAAGGAAAGTTTCCTTCGCATCGCGGATGGTTATGTTTCTACACAGCCGTCAATATTTATGTCATGTCTTTCACTTTTGTCATTCAATTGGAACAATAAAAAATGCTTTGGAAATTTAACTTAAAGAGCTACAATTATTGTAAAATGAAATTTTCAATTCGAACACTTACTATACTGATAGGGGGTCTCAATTTTCGGTTAAAAAAAATCTGATCATTACTTTTGCGATTGGAAATTGATTTGTAAAAATAGTTTGAATATATTTCAATTCTTTTTGACTTATAATTGAATCCAATTGACTTATAGCAATCTCCTATTATCATTTTGTGGTCCAAATCAACTATTTAATATTTGAAATTTTATTCGTAAACTTTGGATTTCATTCATTTTTGCCATTTTTTCGTTCATTTCTTTCAAATTCACTTAAAATCATTGAGTTGTTCCTAATAAACAATAAATACATGAGATTAGGGTTTAGTTATCAAAATTAATACAATTCATAATTTAATGGCCTAGATAAATATACAAAACATAATTATCAAACATTCTCAAACTTGAATATTTGTTTGCCCTCAAACAAACCTATAACATATATCTAAAAACAAGTATGCAATGTTAATTACCTAGTTGTGGCTAGTCAGTCAAGTAATACAATAAATCTTGTTTAGATAACCTGTCGTTTGTCTCGTATTTGAAATTTATTGTATTAAATCTATGAACGTCTTCAAAATCACAATATAGAATTCAATGTTTACTTATGCAATGCAAATTTGATATGTGTGTGAACAGTTATGTAAAAACATCGTAAGTTTATAAATTATTTAATTCCCTACCCTAAATGGTCAAATGACACCTCCAAACTTATTCTTTTAGCTTTCATTCCTAATGTGTGATATAACGTTTGATAGCCCAAAAATAATTAATCAAGAGATGACTGAAGTGGTTACTAAAAACTTTTTCAAAAAACTAATTCAAATCTAAGCAAGTTGAAAATGAATAAGCCAATCAAACAACAATGCACAAGTAAAAAAAACAATAAGTAAAAGGAAAGAAATTGTGCAAACGATGTAATTGTAGATGTTCGATCTCAAACAACGATGTAATTGTGGATGTTCGATCCCTTCTCTAATATTTTAGGGGTTGTTCTATTTGTATTTCAGTTTTGTGTTTTAAAAAGTTATATCATCACACCTGCCCATCAATATCATAAATCAAAAACCAACTTAATCAAATACAAATTAATGATAGCTTCTTGGAACGTCAATAACTAAGGAATTGCTTATTCGAATTAACATTTTCTCAAGTTCATAATACGTCATTTAATACGAACTGTAAAACAAGCACAATATCGATATACTTATGTTCGATCTATCAAAATTTAATTATTTAGCTTAATTAAAGTTGAATTTAATAATATTTCACTTCGGTCCCTCAACTTTCCAATATTACAAAAATATGTCATATAGAACAAATTTTATTCTATAAAATCTTCGGGACATTACAATTTCCCCTTCTTAAAAATAATTTCGTTCTCAAAATTTATTTTGGCTAATCGAGGAGTTCACGATACTTGATCTTAAACTCTTCTTCTTTATGATAAAAATTAATATTATTTATGTCAACCATCTACGTATCATAATACAATTATATTATGGTCCCTATGTAGACTAGTCATCTATCCAGCGAAGGATTAAACGTAACATATAATGCTTACATTTTTATCATGGTGACATAATGTATTTCATGCTCGCGTATACAAGTAATGAATCATAGTTTATTTGAGATATAAATCATAAAATTTATCGAGGAAAAATGTTCATGTCATGAAATCTATGAGGCAAGTAGAAAAAGTAAAATTACACAAAAGATTTGAATAATCATTTTTTTTTTACCCATTGCGTATTTTAGAACCGTCGGAGGGTGGTCGATCAGTGCCAAGGATCTTTCATATTATTATATGTTTAAGAATTTTACAAAAGATTTACATATTCTTTAAACTTTCATGATTTTACTTGCCATAAATGTTTATATGTGTAGCACTGATGTTGCATGATATTGGTTTAATGATCAATAATTTTTCTTAATATCAATATCATGTTCTCACTTATTCTCATACTAAAATAACCATCCTTTTTTTTTATTTTATTAATTCACCACTGTTCACGATTATTTTATTTTATTTTTATTTTTATGTCACGATCACTGATTTCTAATCACCAAACCATGTTGCAACTTATCATAATATTATAACCAAGTTTTAATCTCGTAAGATATATCCAAAGATACTCCACTAACAAAATAACAATTAAAAAATCATAGATAATGACATATAATTAAATAAACAAAAATAATGCTCTTATCTTATTCAAAAGTTTAAAATACATATAGGTCTACAGAAAAGTTAAATCTGGGGTTCTGATACCATGCATGCTGTAGCGATACAAAATTTAGAATTTTAAATCGCTATCAAACGTTTCACAAAAACATTTTGTGTGACAAATAATAACTAATAAATTTATGTAAAGGTGATTTAAACAAAATTAATTTGAAATTTTTTATATTCTTTAATTTATTTATTTATCACCTAACTGGTATACAACTTAAACTGGGAACTAATTTGCTCCCTTGAACAGTAAGTGCTGAAAATTAACGAGCACACATGAGCATTGTTTTGTCACCATTGAAAGACAAATAATATTTACCACAATTGGCGATAAATAAGCAAACTCAATAATTAACACGGTCACCACCAAGTCAACATATGAAAATACATAGCCAAATAAAATCACGTTCCAAATTCATGAAAAAATTATTCATATGAGAAAAATTTGTCTTGTTACACCGAATTAATTTATTGAGTTCCATAAATCCCGACACCACGACTGCACATCATCGTCCGCTAACCAACAATTCGATCTAACCTATGAGTAGAGAAAAAAGGTGAGTACATGAGAATACTCAATATGACACAAAATAATGGCGCAATCCCGAATGAAAGTATTAAATCACACATCCAAAATATCATACCGTCATATTATATCTTTAGAAACCGATAAGAGCTCATAATATATTATATCTTTGGTACTTGATGGCCATATCATATCGTATCTTTAATTAGTATAACATTTATTAACATGAAATAATAAAATTAATCGGGATAAAACCCCTTGCGCTTGGCTATCATATCTCGATAGATCAAATAAATTTTTGAAAGGAATCAGAAGATTGCACTTTTCAAAATTTCAAATTTCTCCTCTGCCTCAAAATGATAAAATAGGAATTGCTTTCTGCTTTTCGAAAATATTTTCACTCTCTCTCTCTCTCTACTCTCTGCCGTGTATGTAATATATTATGTTGGGAGTTTTGATGCACTTAGTAGTGTGAGGCGTGTTTTGCAAGCATTTGGATAAGAATTTTACCAAAAGTTGGATAAGAATTTGAGTAAACATATATCAAATATATGTTTTTCTACTCAAACAATAAAACGATGTGTAAATTGAATTAAATTAGGATAACAAATTAATTTTTTTATTCTAATCTATGGATTAAAAAGTTATACCATCACACGTGCACATCAATAACCAACTTAATCGAATACAAATTATTGATAGCTTCTTTGAACTTCAATAACTTAGGAATCACTTATTCGAATTAACTTTTTCTTGAGTAAATAATAAGTCGTTTAATACGAACTATAAAACAAGTCCAATATTGATATACTTGTGTTCGCTTTACCAAAATCTAATTATTTGGCTTTATTAAAGTTGAATTTAATACTATTTCACTTCAATCCCTCAACTTTCCAAAATTTCAAAAATATATCTAGAACAAATAATTTTATTTTATAAAATCTTCGGGGCGTTACAACTAGGATATCTAAAAATTCCTTTTACGACACTAATGTGTGATTTTTTGGGACTAGATTGAAATCAACTAGATTGAAATCTATCACATAAACACACACTAAATATGTTATCGGATCTACTTGTGTTAAGTAAAGAAATGATCTGATCATAACTCGATATTTAATTAGTTACATCAACAAAAGTACATTAATCATCTTTGTCCAACTTTATGGATGTGCTCTTTGGAGTGTTCATTACCTTTTAAGTTATCCATTTCAAACCTCTTGAGCATGCCTTGTATATACTTATTTTGATTGATAAATATCTCATCATTAATTTGAAGACCAAGGAAGAATTTAAGTTCTCCTTACATGCTCATTTCAAATTTCATGCTCATGCATTTTGAACATTCTTCACAAAGATATAAATAATAGTTGAACCAAATATAATATCATCAACATAAATTTGAACAACAATCATATCATTCTTTTGAATCTTGACAAAAAGAGTAGTATCCAGTTTCCTTATTAAAAAGTCATTTGAAAGTAGAAATTTGCTCAAAATTTTCATACCAAGGCCTAGGAGCTTGTTTTAAACCGTAAAGTGCTTTTCTAGGTTTAAAACATAGTCGGATACTTGTGATTTATAAAATTTGGGGGTTGCTCTACGAAGACTTCTTCTTGAATAAAACCATTTTAAAATGTAATTTTAACATCCATTTGATAAAAAG
Source organism: Fraxinus floribunda (assembly GCA_903798395.1). Classification (NCBI taxonomy): domain Eukaryota; kingdom Viridiplantae; phylum Streptophyta; class Magnoliopsida; order Lamiales; family Oleaceae; genus Fraxinus; species Fraxinus floribunda. The sequence continues at coordinate 8,723 of CAIGRS010203190.1, read as the reverse complement.
TGAATCCTTCAGAGAGGATCAACTTCATCAAAGGTGACATGTATATATTTGTCAACGATTAGAGTTCTTTTGTTAAATACTATATAAGCTTTGTTAGTCAATGAATATTCTAGAAAGATTTCAATATCAGACTTTGAATCAAATTTTTTCAAATTTTCTTTTATGTTCAAAATAAAGCATTTGCAACCAAACACTTTGAGATTCTATTTTTTCCAAAGCTAATAAGGAATTTTAATTTTCTTTCGACTAACTAAAACTTTGTTAACAATATAGCAAGCGGTGTTAACAGTTTCGGCCCAAAAGTATTTTGGCATGCTATTTTCATCAATCATAGTTCTAGCCTTTTTTACAATGTGCTATTCTTCCTTTCTAGTACATCATTTTGTTGAGAAATTTTAGGAGCAGATAAATTATGTATATATCCAATCTCATTACAAAAATTATCAAAGGCTATATTATCAAATTCTCTGTCATGATCACTTCTAATAATTGTAATAGAGTATCTTTTTTATTTTGATTTTTTTTAATGTTTAAATGCATTCAAAGTTTCATCTTTTAGATTTAAGAATAAGACCTAATTAAATCTAGAAAAGTCATTGACAATGACAAGTGCATAATATTGACTACCCAAGCTAGTAGTTCTATAGGGCCCAAAAAGGTCTATAGGAGAAGTTGCAGCAGTTTTGTAGTTGAAGAGTATAATTTAGGTTTAAAATAAGTTTCGTTTGTTTCCCAAATTGAAAATCATCACAAATTTTATCTTTTTCAAACTTCAAATTTGGCAAACCTTAGACAAAATAACTTTTGGAAATTTCTCAGAGAAGATCTATGCTAACATGACATAATCTCTTATACTACAACCAAGTATCCGTTTTTAAACTTGATAAACATTTTTCATCACTTTCAAATTCTATATTTATGATACAAACATCTTTATTTCAACTTCCCATAAACATCACATTTTTTAATGTAGCATCCTTAATAATGCATTTAGAAAAATCGAATTTAATATGATATCATTTATCATATAATTGACTAATACTAAGTAAATTATGTTTCAGGTTACCTACCAATAAAACTTTTTCAATTAAGGGAGAAGAATGATTACCAATATTCCCAATTCCAATGATTTCTCTTTTTGCATTATCCCTGAATGTGACATGATCTCCATCCTTTTTTTTTTTGAAATTTGATAGTAACATTCTATCTCCAGTCATGTGTTTTGAGCATCCACTATCCAAGAACAATTTGCTCTTCATCTTCTTTGGTACTTACAAAAAAATAATTTACTTTTTTTTATCGTTGGTACCCATACAAGTTTGGGTTCTTGATAGTTAGTTTTGGTGGATTCTCGAATTCACGTGTTCTTACTTTCAAAGTGCAGTCTCTTTTTTGTTAAACAATTATAAGCAATATATCCATCTTTGTTGCAAAATCTACATGTAGTGTTTGAAGGAGAGGTGTTTAAAAAACACACTTTTGATCATCAATCATTATATCAAAATTCTTCTTACCATGAGTGAATTTGCAAATAACCTTAGGCCCCGTTTGATACACTATTTTTTCCCAACTTTTGTAGTGTTTGATAGACAAAATTTTACCCGAAAAATGTTTTCTACCCTCTCTCCTCACTCGCCCCTTTTCTTGGATTTGGTGGAAATCATTTTCTTTTGGTTTTAATGGAAATTTATTATCTAGTATTTTTTTTTTTTTTTGACAATTGGGAAAAATTCTAGAACAATGGTAAAAATATTTTCCACTTTTATTGACAATTTTCATGCAAAACAAAGCCAAACGAATGGTATTCAGCATACTAATTTTTTTTTTTTTTTGGCAATTGGAATAAATTCTAGACCCAATGGTAGAAAAAAATATCATTTTAATGGACAATTTCCATAAAAAGCGAAGTCAAATGGACACCAAACTTTCAACATTTTCAAGTGAAAAATTATACCAATCAAACGGACCCTTAGTTAAATTTTCAACTTTTTCCTTTTAAAGAAGAATTTTCTTTAATCAATGAATCATAATCAATATTTTCCTTTGTGAGATCTTTTAAAGTGTCTGAAATTTTCTTCATTTCGTTTTTCAACAAGTAGTATTTAAGAATTCATTTTTGATTGCCATGAGATATATGTTGGCGACTTCTTTTTGACTATCACTTTCATCGCGATCATCATTAGCACTTTCACCCCATATTACTTGGAGTGCCTTTTACTTGATACTTCTCTTCTTGCTTGGACACTCGGTTCTCTTGTGATCGGGTTTGTCACAATCATAGTAAATAATTTTCTTGCTTCTTTCTTCACTTTTTTTTTCTTTTAGAGTCTCCGATTATTTCAAAACCATCTCCATTTTTTGACAAGAAGAACTAGATCATTGAGCCCTTCATCACTTATATTTTTACTTGTTATTCCTTCTTCAATTAACAATTTTTAGACAATTTGGCGTTTAGGTGGCTCTTTTGATTTCTCTTTGTTTTTCCTTGATTTCTCATTAGTTTCGGCGTTGTTGATCTTATGAGTCATCAAGATTCCATTAAGTTCTTCCAATGGATATGAGTTGATATTTTTGGTATTCTCTATCAATATTCTTAATGACGTCCAATCTTCTGATAGTGAACTAAGCATTTTACTTACAAACTTACCATTAGTAAATTTTCAATCAAAGCCTTTGAGGTCATTAACAATATCAGTAAAGCAAGTAATCATGTTAACAATAGGTTCATCTTGTTTCATGATGAAGTTTTCAAATTCTTTAACTAAAAGATTAATCTTGGTTTCCTTTACATTACTAGTGCTAACATGAGTAACTTTTAATCCATGACAAATATCATATGTGGAATCGCATGTGCTAATATGATTAAATTCATTTAAATCAAAAGCACAATAAAATAGATTTTTGGCTCTACCATTTAAATATAATTTTTTTATCGTCTTCGTCATACTCCTTTTTAGGTTTTGGAATGTTTGATCGGGTTTGCAATTAAATTTAATAATCTTTGTAGGCACATAATGACCATATTCAATAACTTGCCAAATATTAAAATCTATTGATTGAACGTAAATCATCATCCTACATTTTCAATAATTATAATGCGTGTCATTCAAGGAAGGAGGATGATTTGTAGAATGTCCCCCAAGAGTTTGAAGATTGTGGTTAACCATTACTCAAGATTGTGAAATCTTTAAACAAAATTGAGCACTTTGTTTTGATGTCAATTGATAGCCCAAGAACAACTAACCAAGTGATGGGTGAATTGGTTATTAAAAAAATTTGAAAAATTAATTCAAATGTAAGCAAGTTGAAAATGAATAATTCAATCAAACAAAAACGCACAAGTACAAAATCAATAATTAAAAAGGGAAGAAAGTGTGCAAACGATGTAATTGTGAAGGTTCGATCCCAAACAATGATCTATGTCCTATGTTATCAAGCTCTATGTCACGAACAAGACATTTTTACTAAATTTGATTGACTTATGGTGCAATCAAAACCCTTATAATACTTCCGGAAACTTGCAAATAAGAAGCACCGAACCTTATACAATATTAAGCTTTTCGGGATCACAATATGACCCGCAAATTTAAAGATAAATGATTTTACAATTTGTAATTTCTCTCTTAGTAAGTGACAAGTTAAGTACAAAGAGAAGACATAGGCTAATACATTAATGAATAACAATGAACGAATCTCAAGTGTAAGGTGAGAAAAATATTGATGAGAAAGANCGGGATCACAATATGACCCGCAAATTTAAAGATAAATGATTTTACAATTTGTAATTTCTCTCTTAGTAAGTGACAAGTTAAGTACAAAGAGAAGACATAGGCTAATACATTAATGAATAACAATGAACGAATCTCAAGTGTAAGGTGAGAAAAATATTGATGAGAAAGAAGTTTTTCAAAGGTTGATTCAATCAAAAGTTTTTCAAAGTGAATGATTTGATAAAAAAAAAAAAATAAATAAATAAAAGGATGTAAAATCAATATAATTTATCTTTGAAATATCTCACTTAAATGCTCTCAAAAGTGTTGTAATAAAGGTAAAGTGAAATGGTATTTTATAGAGGACAAAACACCAAAAATCTTGACTAACAGGACAAACTCATCCGGACATCCGCATTTTGAACTGAACAACCTAGCTAGTCGTTGTTCGTCGAATTGCAGGACGGTTAAAATTAAAATTGACCGTTGAATGAATCAGACGTCTGCCTGGAAAGAATTTTCGAAATTCTTTTTCTTGATTGTTTTGAAAAATGTAGGGATTTTAAGGATTTTTTCACTTTGTTTTTCAAGGTAAGTGATATTTTAATGAGTTTGAATAACAAGTTGAAATGCTCACCTTTTGAAAGATGACTTTTATGCAAGTGTTTTTACGAAATAATTATCTCATGCATAAAAAAATTATTCATTGAGCTTTTAATAATTTATTTCTAAAAATTAAAGCATTGTACCTTTACACATGAATTCGGTTTATGATGTATATTGTAGTGATTTTTCTGTTTAGCATCTAAGGTCCTATATTTTAACTTATTCAAGTTATGAATCAACTCATTCCTTTATAATGCAAAACTTAATTTACGTGTACAAAGAGTATCAAATTAACACATAATTCTAAATATATAAATAATTTTAGGTAAGGCTAATTAACATACACAAGCAAGCAACTAAGGGAATAAGAGACTCACCGAATGTATGTCTGATTGTAGAGAATGATTTGGAACAAAATTCTGGGGCAGATGATCCTCTTGCCTGCGTCCTTTCCCTTATGACCTTATCCGTTGCTGGTTAACGTGTTATTAAGTATCATGTCCATACAAAATGAATAAAATTCCTACAAAATGAATAAAATTCAATAATTAGTGACATATTATGGAATAATTGACTAACAAGAAAATCTAGGGACAAAGGAGATGTCACAGAAGACGAAACAGGGGACGACAACAGCCTATTACGGCCATAGGTTGCGGCGGCCGTTATGGGACTGAAAAGGAAACGTTGGTCAGATTTTATGGCCGCAGACAAGGGACGCGGTATAGGTCATGTTTGCGGTTGCAGCCTGAACAATACTTTTTTTTTATATTATTTTTTACGTGATAAATGTGTAAGAGTGAATATACCTAACTAGATATTAGCGCACACAAAAAAAAAATTAATTTACCTAACCTATTATCTAGAAAGTATAATAAATAAAAGGGAAGAAATTGAGTTACCTCACAACAAGCGCTTGTTTATATTCGTTAGCTTGCCTTCGACAATCTACATTATGGAAATCTGAAGAAATCTTTTGACGTCTTGCTTAGTTTGCTTCTTTTGATTTTAATCCACTTTTAATTGATTTTCCAAATCTTACTTGGCCTTTCTCAATGTAATATAACTTGTTTTTCATTTAATTCAAACTCAACTATGTAGACATCTACTTCTTCCTCAGGCTAAATAAAAAATTCAATTGTTGGACAATCGATAAAGACGACAGAATGTTTGATAACTTTATCTTCATTAATTATCACTTCCTCACTTGGTTCCTTTATAATTAACTTTTCATTCTATATATGCCCTTCTTCAATAATTGATATATCCTCGGGTAGAATGGTCGGTTCACAGTCTAAATCAACGAGCAAATGACAATTTATTATTTTCAACCCTTACAAGTGGATTAAATCCTCACCTTTTAAAATCCCTCCAGAATACTACATCCCCAAGCGCATTTTGATTTCATCCAATTTGGCAAGCTTATTATAGTATTTTGCAAGTACCTCCCCATTTAATAGAGGAGGACCAAATCCTAGAATCACCATTCCATCATTTTCATCTGCAGATACATACTCTCAACAGGCATGAAGCCTTCATTTGATCAATTACTTATTTTCGATATCTTAAATATTGTTTAAACCTCATAAAGTTGAACCTCATGAGATCAGTGCATACATACAATCAATACCTAGTATAATCCATTCGATAACAAAACTCACAATATACATCTTCTACAATCATATCCTCTTCGTTCATGTTGGGATTACTTATTGAATTTTTTTTACTCTTTTGCCGGTATCAGAATTCTGCATATATTGCTGAATAGAATATGAAAGAATACCAAATATACAGAAATCATGGTGGATAGCCAAAATTAACGAAACGAGAATAAAAATAAAAACTTTCAAATTCAATACGAATCAGTGAATTCTGTTTAAAAACATTATTTCCCATCAACGACACTAAAAACTTGTTTGGACAATTCTCACAAGCATACGAAATTATTGACAAATAATAAATTAACGTGTTAAGAGTATCATCTCACAGAGAATAAACCTTAAATTAAATATTACCAATCCGTTATCGAATTCGAATGTATATAACAAGAAAAATTGTTTGATTTTATATCTAAATTGAGCTACTAACTAACTATGATGAATTTTAAAATAAAAGATCACACGAATATTTTGGAATTTCAAATTCACTTAGTATTATCCTATTTACAATTATAAACTATGTAATTTAATTTTCGTTTGTGCATTTTTGAGAAGCGATAATCCTGTTGTATTCAACTTTCTTTTTTTGGATAAGTTAATTATATTCTAGACGCGATTCGATCCTATTTGTAGTCCGAATTTGAAAGGATAGAGCACATTCAATTACACGATTATCTAGGGATTGCACACGTGATATTGTTTTGCTAACATCTATTGCCGGTGTATTAATCATGCAATGTTCTACTTAATTATGAGATTTCCACTACTACAATCAAGCAACAATTATCTTATTGGTGATCAAACAATTAAATAATACAATGAACATACATAATTAATCAATAAACACAAGAATTCTTAAACTACGTGTCTTTGAATTAAAAATACATAAATAAATGTTTCATCTTCATCCAACACAACTGAATGTATCTTAATATGATTCTAAAGATAGAACAACAATAAGAACGGAAAAGCATTACTGGAAATTTATAAATATGAGAAAGAGATGTCACAGTCTAATTTTTGCTCTTGATCTTCAATCCGAAGATTTGAATTTTCAAGTTCATGATGTTTATTGATTCAATCCACGTGTTAGATTTGTACTCCTCTCCAACGTATGATGATGTGGAACACCGTTATTGAATGATTTTATGATATGGGTGTGATTTGAGAAGTGCGAGGGAGATCCCTCAGTGACTGTCCATGTCTTGTATTATATAAGGTGAATTAGGTCAAGAAATACATTCAAGTTGGATTCCAAAAGAATTCCAATCAAATAAGGAAAGTTGCATTTGTGTGCGCATGATAATGTCTCTGCACAATCATCAGTATTTTTGTCATATCTTTTTCTTCCGATATCGAATTGGAGCAATTAAAAGTGCGTTGAAAAGTTAAATTAAAGAAATACTATGTCAAAAGCATGACACAATTTTCGGCTAAAAATCTTAAGCATAACTTGTATGATTGAAAATTGATTTGTAAAAATACTTTGCATATACTTCAATGTTTTATTGCATCCAGTTGGTTCCTGGTAATCTCTAATTATCGTTTTGTGGTCCGAATAAATTATTGAACATTTATAATTTGGTCTCCGAACTTTGAATTTCATCCGTTTTTGCTGATTTTTCATTCTTCTCTTCCAAATTCACTTCAAATTATTAAATTGTTCCTAAAAAATGATAAATACACGAGATTAGGCTATAATTTATATGATGGCATAAATAGGAGTATAAAATCACTCATCGCTACTCTCTTGTGGTAACCTATATTAGGTACGATTTTGCAAGTACATCGGGGTGTACACTTCCCCCTCCCTCACATGGGGGTGTGACACACTTCAATAAAAAAATATTTTACACAAGTGGGTCCCACCCCCATGTGAGGTCCTAATGGAGATAGAAGTGGGGTCCTATGGGAGCATGACTTCATGTGTTCAATCATTGCGAAATGTTCAACTACATGTTTAGTGCTGTTCATGATTTAAAATGATCACTTCGAAAAATCTTATTGTTTGGTTGTTTCATCAAAAAATGATCGAGGGAATTTTCAAGACAAAAGTTATAATTAAAAAAAATATTTATTGTATTGAATACATATTCACACGTTATTGATAAATCACGATATACATTAACAAGATAGGTACAAGGTATTTTCGTTGAAAATATTTCAATAAAAACTAACGTACTCAACAAGAGAAAAGTTATATTATTATTATTATTATTATTCGAATAAGAAAAGCAAATTGATTATTATTATTCGAATAAGAAAAGCAAATTGCACAAGTTCAAATCTAAATTTAGCAAATTTTATTCAAGTAAAATCAAACACAGAGATGTCAAAATCTCAATTACAATGAAATTTAGATAGTGCAATTTGCAGAAAACACAACATACGGTAAATTATTGACTTATTTTCACTATGAAAAGCTATTATATACTTGAGAGAAAAGAGTAAACGATATCACGTCAATTATCGATCTACTTAGAGATGATTATGAAACCACTCATGTACCAACAAAGCAGTTACCATTACGTTAATTTTATTGCTATTGAATATAAGAGCGCCCCTCTTACCATTACTGGCTTGACATATAGAGAATTTTACGAAAATTTATAAGAAATTTTTGTACATATTTTACACACGTCCTATATATATCTTTCTATATATAAAAAGTGTCTATCTAACGGAATTTCTTGGTTTAACGGAAACACTAACGGAATTTCTTGATTTAATGGAAAATCTTTTTTCACCA
>CAIGRS010203181.1:0-15213 GCA_903798395.1 Fraxinus floribunda | reverse complement strand
TGATAAGTAGAAAATATCAATGAAACAGCAAAAAAGTAAAAATTTAGACAAAAAATGATATTTTTTTGTAGAAAGTACAGTAAAAAACATTTTATGCTAAAATTCCCTCGAAAAGTTTAAATAGACGGACAGGGATATCGTTTCACTATCTCATTCCGCTTATCCCCGCCATGCCGTATGGTAACTGGCTTCGTTTTTTCTCCTCTGATCCTGTTATGCCTGATGGTCGTGAATGCTCAGTCTGTTTTCAGCAATTAGTATTCATTACACCGTGCCGTATGAATTGCGGTCATTGGATTTGCGGTATCACTATTTTTAATTCCAGAAAATTGTTATCGGAGACTATTCTTAATTTATCCAAAAAAATTTTAATATTTTTTCTCTATAATTTTTAAAATTGAATTAGTTGACATAAGTATTCGTTATAACTTGTATTAGTTAAGAATGTAAGATTCTATCATGTTTATGGATTTTTTTTTTAGCAGTTTCTTATGCTTCCCGTTTGAATGACAACGCACTCTGAACTATATTAGCTGATTAGTAACTGTTTCTATCTAATTTTGTGATTTCATATGCGCCTTTCTCTTTAGCTCTGTTCTCTCCCTCGAACTTCATCACCCCCTTCCACCCAAAGCAACATCTCCCTTCATCTCCTTTCTCGTATTGTCTTGCGATGTAAAGGATCCGATCCCACACCCGTATCTGTGTCAACATGACATGGAACTTCCTCTAAAAGGAGCGTCCGAGAATCGCAGACAAGAAGTATAGGCTTCATTGTAAATCAGGATATTCTCTTCATTTGTTTTAAGAACAATGACTAAACAATATTACTTTTGTAATGCAAGCAATGTACTTATCTGATTCAAACTTCACTGGGGGGCATCATAGCCCAATTAGTTTTCCACTTAATACGGCCAAAGTTCCAAAGTGCAACTTATAGCGTTCTAAAAGACAGAGTCAAGAATCCAAGTGTTGGCCTTGTGGGAGCAAGTGCATGTCTCAAGGCTTGGGACATACTCGCCATTAGTTTTGAATTACCATAATATTTAGCAATGTAAAATGGTATCTAAGTATCCAGGATATTGCAAGAAAAGTAAGGTCGCAGAAATTAGGTGGGGGTGGGTGGGGGATGGTAGATAGAACAAAGATCATAACAAATCCTAACCATTTTACAGGTCCTGTGGAATCCAAATTAGCCTTTGACTTTCCTCTCCCTAACAAATCCCAACTATTTTTAGGTTTCCCAATAAGTCAAAGGAGCATAAACACTCCACATCTAATTATAGTATTCTTTCATGACAGTTACAACTCCTACTACAGGAGAGCCTAGAGTAAGTTTAAATCTGCAATACTCCATTTTGGACAAAGTGTTCATGTCAACACGCACGAATACACTGTGGATTCGTATCGGATCCTGGAAGGAAAATGTCACTAAGGATGGAATGAGGTTGAAGTTGGAGGAAGAGAATGGTGCTCGTCGTGTGAATAGAATGGAGCTTTTGAAATAAAAACCTAATTGCATAAACATGATTTGTAAAGCAAAAAAAATAAAAAAATTAACTTTTCAAGAAAAATAGCCCTACAATTTTTAAAGCATTAAAATCAATTTTTGAAGAAGCCGGTCAGCGATTTTTAAAGCATTAAAAGCAATTTTGAAGGCATGAAAATCATGCAACTTTTTAAAGCGTGAAAATGAGCCCATTTAATGCTACATGTAGCCCAATTGAATTCAATTAACAAAATTCAATCAAGTCATTTGAACGATAACTAGCACAAATATTTATATGATTTGATATTACCCAAAATAAGTATGACTATTTACATTTTTATTTATTTAAATTTCAGTCAAAAAAAATATATATATCCCTAAAAATAAAATTGCATGTGAAATTAATTTCTTAAAAAATGTATAAAAGCATATCCAAGTATAAATTTGGATTCCTTTAGTATACCTATATCCTAAATTTTATCAAAAAGGATTCAATTCCCTGTACCCATAAATGACACCCGAACCAAAGTCCAAGCAACATAGGTTTAAATAAATTTGATCATGTGAAGAGCGATTAATAAATTGTCATTCTTCGATATAATTCATAATTTTTAATTTTTGGAAGATTGGTATGGTTCCACATGTTTTAGAAGTCAAACCACAAAAAGTCTTTACACACAGGTGGCAGTCTCATACCATGTTTGGCAAAGCTTATAATTGCTTATAAGCTGGTCATACTCTATTTTTATCCCATTCCGTAGGATCCACAGCTTTTACATACTTTAAACCAAATATTCTTTGGGAGCCACTGTTTATAAGCAGTTAAAAACTTAGCCAAACAAGCACTTAATAATAAATCCTGGTCTGCCTTTTAATTTATTCCTTAAACAACTTCAGATGGATAATCAGCAAGTCTGAACAGCATATACAAACATAAAGACTATTTATGAGGATACCAAAAGCATTTTTCCACTGCAGTTTCCCTCTATATTAAACAATTAAAAGGCACAATGGTAAGTTGAATGAACTGAAAAAGATATGCAAACATATTGGAAATAAACAATACCGATTTTGCAGTAGCATCCTTCACTGTTCCGCCACCAGGGTTTCCATAACTGCAATATGAGAAAAGGAAATGTAAGTTAGACAAGTGCCTCACTATTGGTAGCATAATAGACTAATAAATACTCATAACTTCAGGGAATAGGGCATATCACAAGCGCATCTGCTTTGCCCTCAACCTTTCAGCTAGAAGTAACCTTTTAAAGTAAATTCATCATGCTTATTGAAGTAATCACTGCCAAGTAATAAAAATGTGCTTAAGAGTGCAGATGACCTTTGTGTGGATGAATAACCAATCGTGTTGTAAGCAGAATTACTCATTCCAGGCACGTGAACGCTGCCAACACCTGCTAGTGCCCAAGCGTGCAAAACATGTGCAACGTGAGCACTTAGAATAATGTGTCCTCTGCGTGACTAACTAGCTAGTTCCTCATAAGACACTAACAGTAACATAAAAACTATGCAGGTTGAGTGAGAGAGAGAGGATATAATCATAAACATAAGTATAGAAGAATAAACTGTGCACCATGAGTAAGTTATATCTGTACTGAATAACTGAACAAAGCACAAATCCTACCAGGATTAGCGTCCCTAGAAAAAGCAGCAGATCCTTTTAGCTTCTTTTCTGAACCAGGCGAGTCATCATCTGGGTGTTTAGAATCACATTTCACTTGATCAACAACTGGCCAGCCAATACATGCAACAAGAAAAACTGGAAGAAAAAGAAACAGATTCAAGAGTTCAAGTCTACCTGCTCTCAAGCGCTTCGTTCTGGAATTAGATTTTGCAAGATCAATATATAAGGTAGAGCCCTTCTCAAGGTCAAATACCATCCCCTGTAAAGAGCATCGCAAAATAAAACCATGATTAAGAGCATAATTTCTGTGCTTAGATTATATAAATTCCCATTTTCCCAGCACATTTTCCATTTTCTACTTACTAGGAAGCAGTGATCATTCCTCATTGCGTGGTTTAAAAATGCATCTGGAAGGTGCACCTCAAATCAAGGTGAAAGTAATCTGCCTCAAAGCACAATTTTTAACACAATTTGGGAAGGCATACACGTCACATTAACGAGGCACCCTACTCCATGTGCATGCCTCAATGTGTGTGAAGTGTGCGCCCCCTTTTTCTATATTAATCGAATCGCCAACACATCTTCAGTGGATTTTTAGACTCAAACAAAGAAGGATGATGGGGTTAGGGTGGCATACCATAATATAAATGGAACTCACGAGAATACAAGGAAGGGAACATAAACCTGACATCCGAAAAGTAAGAAATGTAAAGAAAAGAGGTACTGCCTTCCATACAAAGGTAAAGTAGCAAAAGGAGATAAAGACCTCTAACAGTAGGGATACCATGTTTGTCGACCTGCCTCAGAATGCATAATTGTCTGGGACCCAATATGGGTGGCGTGAGGCCAAAGCAGGTGAGGGGGGCCGGTTGGCGCTCCCGGGTCGGGGTCAGGTCATGAGGTTTGGGTGGCGGGTCATGGGTCTTTGAGAGTATGAGGTTGGGAGTTTCCGGGGGGCTGGATCACCTCTGGCTAGAGAGAATCTCAGAATATTTTTTCCCAGGTCTGCTTGATTTCAATAATTTTATGTCTGAAGCGTACACTCTTAAATATAACTCTTAAATATTCAGAAAGTTAAAATTAAAAGTGGGCCATTAAGTCTTTGCTGTACACTAGTATTGCAATAATATTACAAATTACAATGCCACTCAATCCAAGAGGCAGACAAAGTTCACAATTCTTCTGCCCCATGCAACAAGACAAGCAGAAGGCAAAAACAGCATCCTATCCAACTCTGGCGACCAGCAGTCTATAGCAGGTAACTCTTTGGTTTTAAATTTTTTTTTTTGGCAATTACAATTTATTTTTTTCTGCAATTCTTCTACTCTATGCATTTATTTTGATACAAACTACAACCCTTGGCAGCTCGATGTCGAGGAAGGCAACTTCTCAGAAACTCCAACTATAAGTAAGACCCCCATTGCAGTAGGACGATTGATTATCTGTTATTGATTGATTTATTTGGGAATTTTATATTATTTTTTTATTTTTGCGTTTAAAATGAGGCTTACGCCTCAACTCACGAAAGAGAAACACCTCGGTATCCATTTATGCCTTTTCAAACATTGCTCCATTGTAATAACCAGATTTTAATTTCTAAACATTTCTACATCTTATCTAAACAAAGCATATCAGAAAGCACATAAAGGTATATATAGATGTGTGAATTCTTGCACAAATAACAAAAGACTTCATGTTAAATCAACTAATGTTGCTAGAGTTATGATAAAATTGGCATCTGGCAGAGTATCCTTACATTCAAAGCATGTAATGCCAAGACTGCTGATTGTTGATCCACAAAAGTTGCAAAAGCAAAAGGCTGGCAAAACATAAAGAACGTGTCAGAATGCAGTTTAAAAGAAGAAGAAAAATAAATTAACTGGGCACGACAAAATGATGCTTCTCCTAAAGATTTTCACCGTTAAATATATATTCATGGGATAAAACAGACAATAAAGGTCATTTCTCGTCGATACTCCAAACATGATTAACTTAAGAGGCACAATAAACAACTCAAAGTGTAGGAACAAAATCTTGAAGGGAAAAAGTCAGCGGATAGACAATTCTATGACCATCTCTTGTTCGACAACTCAAGAAAGTTCATTGGATTTAGTGCACTAAATGAGTTGTCTTGGGCAAGTGATCTTTCCCATCTTTATAATTTACAACTGGGTTTCTTGGCTTATGTTTTTCAGAACCCAATACTTATACAGACGAGTTTAAATACTTTGTTTTCATGTGCTTCTCAAGCCAATTCTCACTGACCTCTTCAAATTCAAGCAACAAAATTCATATAAGCTCATTTCAACTATATCCGTAATTTACTTGAATGTACTCATTCTATGTCACTCAATCATCAGAGACTTGTACCAAGACATAATTCCACAGTAATTAAAAAAAAAGATTAATTATAATAGTCAAATGCGTTAAATACCAGTCCAAATTACTGAATTACACGTACCTAATACGTCTAATAGGAATATTTTCTAACTAAAAAACAACTAAACCTCGCCAAATGATAATAATGTATATACCTGGTTATTAGACGAGGTAGGGGGGCGAAGATGAGAGGACTCGTATCCAGGGAATTCGCGGAAGAGATTGTAAATCTCTCGAGGCTTAACGTCTTCGGGGAGTCCTGCAACAAAAAGCGTGCGGAGCTGGTCGTGCGAGGACTGGGGGTAGACCGGGGGAGCATAGGTGATGAATTGGGGTTGATACTGCTGGTGATGGAGAAGTGGCTGAGCCACCACAGTAGGAGGAGGTGGATGCGCCGCCCCCGGCGGCGGCGGAGGGGGTGGAGGTTGGTAGTATGGGTGGTGAATTGGAGGATTATAGTAAGCTGTCAGATCGTCCATGGAATCAGCTTACAAGATATGCCCTAGGGGGAGCTTCTTACTGGAAAGATTTCAGTTTTGAGAATTTTGGGCCGAAATGTACACACACCCTTAAAAGAGTTTTAAGTGCCCCAGCAAAATAAAAAATTTCATTCTCGTTCTTCTACTCATTCTCAATCACATATTTTTCAATAAAATAATATTTTTCACCACGTCAATAACTTTTCTTTCTTTTTCAACCACACATTATCTATTAATCTACTGTTCCAAAATACATTTTTCCAAAATAATATGACTCAAACACACCCTAAAAATGTTTCATTCGTCACTTTACATTGGAAATTTGTCAAATTTTATTCATTATGTTTAAATACGTTTTAATGAACATAAACTTTAATACATTGTAATTCATCAATTACTCGCCATTTTTAATAAGTCATCAAATTTTAAAATACTTTCGAGTGATCAGTAAACTTTAACATGTTATTCTCTATAATGAAGCTATACACCCATGACGCTTTACTCAATAAATTTTAAAATTAGTTCAAGTGGTCACTGAACTCTATAATTTTTGGATGAAGATGATTTTTTATGAGATTCGACTTAGAACAAGAAAATAAAATAAAATAAATATCGACTTGATAATGTGACTCACAATCTAAGACGAGAATATTAAAATTGGTCAATAAAATATATTTTTTGTAGTCTTCAAAAGCTATGTTTAATAAAGAAGAAGAATTTTCAAATTTACAAACATTACGTAGATAAAATAATATAAAAAAATTATTATTTTTATTTCGATTGAGACCTCATACCCAAATTAAAATGATGATGATGATGATAAAATTATCTCTCAAAAGGATTGTGAATTCAATTTAAAGTCAATAATATAAATCAAAACTAATAAAGAATTTTTTTAGAGTTGTCACGAGGTAATTTAAGAGGAAAGAAAGATGTCGTATTCGTGTATGGTATCTTATACTTTTTAGATTTTTAAATAGTTAGATTCAGATAAAGGGGTATATGTTTAATAACTAATGAAACATGGTAAGTAAATGATAGAGTGCAACATGTTAAATTTTAGTGATGACTTTGAAACATTTTTAAAGTTCAATACTAATGAACATTGTTCAAAAAGGGGGTAAAGTATGGTTAAGCGTAGATGTCAAATTTTAAACTCTATGAACATATGGGAACCTATGCATAAAAAACGTTACTTATTTTTTTATTATAATTTTAAAAATTTAAATCATTCTAAAAATTATGAAATACTATATTTATTTAATAATTCTATAATTAGTCAAATTTTCAATTTTCAAGTTTTCGAATACAAAAGCTAAACTATTTTTCATAATTTTAACTTTCAATTAGTCTCACTTAACAGATTTATATGAATTTTATACATGCATTCGAAATTTTCAACAAACGATGAGTCTCAAAATTATATTTACATAATATAGATAGTGCCGTGACTTAAATTTTATCTAAATCTTTATCAAATAAAGTCAGTTTTGACTTTTATACAGATAAAGTCATTTAAAAATCTAAAATTAAAGTCAAATAGAAGTCTTTTGAAAAAAGAAAAAAAAAGATAACGATAAAAAAGTTAATAAAATAAAGTCAAATAAAATATTTTTTAAAAAATGAAAAAAGTAAAAAAGAAAAAAAAATTAATAAAACGCGTATAGGCGTACAATCAACATAGAAATTGACCACTTAATTCGCATTTACTGTCAAAGTAAGTGTTTTGCCCGTGCATTGCGCCTAGGCGAAGCTTGTACATACTTTTTAGAACACTGCTAATGAAACATAATGTGTGAGTGTTGAAGTATAACATGTTAAAATTCAGCGACCACTCGGAGGTATTTTAAAATCGAGTGAATAAAGCATAACGAAGATATACGTTCGGTGACTAAAGAAACATTTAACTCCTAATTAAACAGAAGTCAATCCCGTAACTATTTAGCACAACCGGTAATTGGGTAAAATATTAAATAGTATTAAATGAAATGTACGATTAAATAAGTCGCATAATTTTACATTTAATTGATCACATCATATAGTACAATTTAAAAGTATATTGTGACACCATATTTAGGGCATGTTCGTTATGGTTTAAAATCTAATTAAAATTGAAAATATGATCGTTATTGAGTTCCACTCGTATAATAAAAGTCAATAAATGACTAATTTTTCAATTTTAATCTCTACCGAGCACACCCTTAATTGAGTTTATCATATATTCTCTTAAAATGTTTTTTAAGAGCTTTCAATTTTTTGCACGGTAAATTTTGTAATGAAGATATGATTGTGTAACTGATAGACCTGAACAAAATTTAAAATTCCACTCGTTGAATACTTTCGTGGAAAAAGACGTATGTACAGAGGAAATTTTGCCAGACATTTTACGGGTGCTACCGTGGTTGGTTACCTTTTTTTTTTTGGCCTTTATCAAATGAAAAACTACCAAATATATCTGTAAATAATCCGACATTGTTTTATTCTGTACATGTAGCACTGTCATACTCTATGTGTGTGTGTGTGTTGAAACATCACACGTACATGGGTAAAAGTGGGAACATACATATTATTAGAATATAAACAAAGGGTAATTATATTACCACAACAAATTTTATTTCCTACACAACGTTATAATCACACTACAATTAAAACATGTTTTTAATATAAACACCACAAAAAATTTACAATTATAGCCCTAATCCAAAAATAATTAAAAAGGATAATTATATTGTCACCACAAATATTATTTTTTGCACCACGACTCCACCCATTTTAATTTTTCCTAACTAAATTAAAAAAATAAAAAATGTGTTGTACATTTCCCTTCTTTCCGCTCTACACCAATTCTCCCGAGAATTGACACCCACACCATCAAACCCCCACCCCATTGGCTAAAAGGAAAAAAACAGCATAATGCACATTAAACAATTGGAGTAATGAGGAAAGGAGGAGGCAACAACATAGAGCAATATCTTTCTCGGCCAGTAGTGTTTGATATCTGGGCCTTGTCGTTGACATGAATTCAACCGGTAGCGAATTCAACCGGCATTTGTATTCTATTTGTCATGGTATTTGATCTGGTTATTAGTTTTGGTTAATACTTTTCCTTAATTGCATTTCAAGAATTTATGCACATCATAATCGAGATAAAACACAATTGTCGTGGTTTGAATCTTTTAATGCATGAACTTTGCATTTGTATTTTTAAATAGGAGTTATATATATCTTTTGTGGTGTACGAATGATTGTAATGGAATGAATAAATATATGGGTGGATAATAAATAAGATGTTTATGTCATTTTACTTATGGTTATTTAAGTAAATAAGAAAATTGTGGTGTGCTAAATAATTATTGTAGTGGTAATATAACCACCCATAAACAAATTGAGTAATTAGCACATAATGTTCTTATCTTACACTGTTATTGGGAAAAACGTCATTATCTTTAATTTTTTGGCATTTTCACCATTATTTTCATATTTCATTGCGCAAAAGGTCATTTTCATCAATTTTCTCAATTAAAAATTGTGAAATAGCGAATATACTATTCTCTTTAAATAAAATAAAAGGAAAAAGGAAAAAAAACTAATTTCAATCGTAGTCCTAAATTTTTTTGAAAAGCAGAAATGAGTCCCAAATAAATTATTAAGATGGTAATTAGCACATAATGTTCATATCTTTCACTATTATTGTAAAAAATCTCTACCTTTTATTCTTTTGATATTTTCACCCTTAGTTACTCATTTAATTGCGCAAACTATATTTTCCAATAAAAGCTAAGATATGACGAATATATTCTCTTAGTTAAATAAAAAAATTAAAGAATTAATTGCAATCACAGTCCCATTTTTAAAAAAAGTGCAAACGAGTTCCCAATAAATTATTTAAAAAATTTATTTTTTATAAATTGCAAACGAATCCCAATTAAATTTATTTAAAAACAAAAAAAATTCTAAAAGTGTAAACGAGTCATAAATAAATTATTAAAGAATTAGAAATTAAAAAATATTTTTTAATCTAAATAAGACAATATATTCGTCATTTTACAGTTCATTATTGAGAAATTGGATAAAAATGACAGTTTACACAATCAAATGTGTAATTAAGGGTGCAAAATACTAAAAAAATAAAATAAAAATTGAAAGGTATGGAAGTTTTTCGTAGGGACATTATGAACTAATAATTTATTTGGGACTCATTTGTATTTTTTTTGTTTTAAAAATTGAGAGTATGATTACAATTATTTTTTTCTTTTTGTTTTATTTAAAGAGAAGTGTATATTTGTCATTTCACAATTTTTAATTGAGAAAATTGATGAAAATGACCTTTTGCGCAATGAAAGGTGGAAATAAAGGAGAAAATGCAAAAAAATGCTAAATAACACTATTCATTGAAAATAGCAAATTTTATGAAATAGTACCAACCGCTCTACACACTCTATCACACATTGAGCCCTCATGAAATCCCGACTTTATCACCGTGCCTCTTTCCTACAATTCACATCACAGAAAAGAAAAGAATGATAAGTGTACCATCCATGTTTCTTATCATCGCATCTAGACGACCACCATCAAGAGCTCCAGTCTACCCAGTAAGGTCAATATTCCAATCATTGACCACTCAACCATATAATAAGTGATTGCTTGGCACTACACGTAAGTGCTTTGCCCTTTTTTCTTTTTTGAGTGGGAGTGGAGGGGAAAGATATACCACTCTTTGAACCATCAACCATCGATTTCTTAATCAATGAGACGAGAATAATTGATGAGGACTCGCTTTTTAACTTCACTTTTTGACAATTTAAACTTTTTTAAAGATAGAATAAATGAATAATTGTCACTCTTTACAGCATTCTTAGGACTGTCAAATGATTCCGAGTTTGCATTATCTTATTCGATCCAGTTTCGCATCATCTATTTTGTGCATGATTGGCAACGTTTAAACTTGTTTTCAAGTGCTTATAAATTAGAAAAATGTTATTTGTACACCAATGTTGACAGACCCCTCACAGGAAGGGGGGCTCACGACCAATAAAAAAAAATCGTGAACCCCCTTTTGTGAGGAGGTCTGTACACCGAGGTGTCAACCCTGGTATACAAATAACATGTCCTATAAACTATGGATCATGCAAAATGTGCGTATAATAATTGAGCAATAAGTTGAGTTACGAGTTTTATGAAATGGGTAGATAAAGGTATACTGATCATTTTAGAAGGAAAAAAAAAGTCCCTCTGCCAAACATGCACAAATAAGACTTACATGGGTCAAGCTTAAATACGTAGGGAAATCGAGAAAGCGTAAAGTCAACTGATATTTAGAATAAATATTACTTCGTGTCATAATTTCAAGTCATAATCAAAGATAAAACGCCATTGACTAAGGGACACACCAAAGTCGAGAATGTCTTAACACCATTGATTAAGGTTCACTGCACGCACACACAAGCAACGGGGGAATGGATGATCCATTGTTACACGAGCTCGAGTTTTTTTAAAATAGAAAACTTACAAAGAAACAAGTGTTTCTAACAACTAGAAATGGTCACAAACTAAAACAACTTTCTGTTCAGATTTCAGAGAAGTGATGGATACAGCTTGGCCTGTTGACGAACCCTCTTCTTGTATTCTACAACATCCTGCATATATTATCCATGAGTCAGTACATGAATGAAGACCTCTATTTCTAACCTATTGTGTATCCTAATGAACCTGGAGGGAGCTTCTTGGCTTTGAATTTGGACGAGAATCGACTTACAATCAATCCAGAAAAGAAAAAGAAGACTGCAACATAATCCATTGCATTTCCCTTTCATTTTTCATTCATACTTCTAGTTCATATTGTCTACATTTTCTTCTGGCGGTAAAAGGAAAGAAAACCAGTCTCAAAACTAGCACGGAGACCCTTTTCTATCTCCTTGAACGATATCATTTTAACAAGATTCTAAAGCTCCTGATGACATAATTGTATTACTAATTTCTAAAATGAGAGAAAATCCAATGAGGAGCTATAGGAAGAACTTAATTACCTGGATGAACATATGGTATCCTTCAGTTTGTGCTGGATCGTTAGGGTTTGGCTGATCCAATAAATCCTGAATCCCAACCAAAATTTGCTTCACTGTGATGGCTGGTCTCCACCCCTAGAGATAATAAGACACTTAATCCTAGCGTGATATAGAAAACAAAAATAAGCAGTAAGAGCATGTTTTTGTTTGTGCTTAAAGTTACTTTTCTTGAGACAGACTTGAAGAAGTAATTATTTTAAAAAGCAAATCCATAAGTTTGACTTACTTTTAAGCACAGCCAAACATGATGTTGGTCAATAATTGGTCAACATGAAAAGGGCAAAGAAGTATGCAGGATGACTTACACTGTCTTCATTGAGAATCGAAAGGCAAACAGTTCCAGATGGATAGACATTAGGATGGAAGAAATCCGCGGGAAATTTACACTTTGGTGGCTTGCTAGGATAGTCTTCACTGAAGTGCATAGTAAGCGGGAAATAACCACCCTCCCAATCAGTCTGCAACCAAGGGAACAATATTTTCCAATTTTCTGAATCAAGTAAACTTCATACTGACAAATAATATCCAAAGAGAGATTATCAGAACATCATTAACAGTTACCTAACCTAGGCTGTGGATGACTGTACATTGATTGGGGGTGAGCATAAGTATCGGATTAACCAAATTTCTAAAATACAAAACACTTGGACATGACAAAATACTTGTTCCGTACATGATCTCTTACTATTTTTAAGGTCTAACGCCTAAAGGGGAAAAAAAAAAGGAAGAGAAAAGCTCTGCCTGTGTTTTTCATAGCCAGACTAAAGTCCAGATAAAAAAGGGTTGAAATAGGTTGACAGCCAATGTTACACTTTGTTACGTCTTAGGGCATCTCCAGCGGTACACCAAATTAGTATTTTTTAACACCAATTTGGTGTAATTCATTACTCCCATTTGCCCTTCATTTTCTATCACA
Source organism: Fraxinus floribunda (assembly GCA_903798395.1). Taxonomy (NCBI): domain Eukaryota; kingdom Viridiplantae; phylum Streptophyta; class Magnoliopsida; order Lamiales; family Oleaceae; genus Fraxinus; species Fraxinus floribunda. The sequence continues at coordinate 2,246 of CAIGRS010203181.1, read as the reverse complement.
CCAAATTGTTGTTCCTTCTATGTCCATTTTTTACCCTTTTAGAATTAATTGATTTGAATTTATTTATGATTATTTGAATTGATTATTATTTCTATTTAACATTTATTTTTAAATTTTAATCAAGTAATAAGTATTGATACAATAATTAAAATTGTTCATTAAAAACTCAAAAAGTTATAAATTTGAAAATTAGAAATTAAGAATAAATTAGCACTAGAACAACATAAATATCTTAAAAACTATACATTTGGTGTAAAACTTTTGAAATAAATTAATGATTGAGAAATAAATAATAAGGAAATAAAGAAAATACTATTCATTTGATGTACAACTTGGTGTAACCATTGGAGATGTTACCTCGAATTGGTGTGAAAATTGAACCAATTTGGTGTAAAAATTACACCAAATTGGTGACCCTTGGAGATGCCCTTATGACATCTACACTCATGTAAATGATTCAATTATATAAAAAGAGAGAGAAGACCTTGATCAAAGATCAAATTCACCATGCACTATTAAATTTTTTATTGAAAGCAGTGAAGAAAACCGCCAATATCTTTGTTCATCACAAAGCAAGTGCCTAGTACAAGTTCTGCAAGCCATCATGGCATAATGGTACCGTTTTTGAACTTTCACCTGCCTATCAATACGAAAGTCATGACTATACTTAAATTACCACGATCCAATTCCTTTTACAAGTAAATTCCAACACCTGATAGTTAGTAACGTGATTGTCACAACTACAAAGGCAATTATGCTACTTGGCAATAGGTTAACCAAAAGAGATAAATTGTATTCCAAAGAGGTTGAGGCGCCAAAGGGTTCTCACTGACAATATATTCAGCAGAACCATGATAATATATATATGAGGGTGGTCATGGAGTAAGGTGCATTGTATTGATTGATGATAAATGACCATGAACTTCACAAAGGCATATTACAACTTAATAGGCGAATCTTAGGAACTATGCGTATGAGATCCATTTTATTTTTCAAACTAAATATGACACAATTTCCACCCTTAATGAAGTCGACATCAATCCCACGTGTTAATCCAAAGTTAACCAGCAATAAAACACACATCACCAGTAAATAGTAAAGATACAGACAAACCATCAGCATAACATAATTAAAGAAGACCCGTGAAAGCATCACATTAAGCCCCTGTTTGGTTGCCATTTTTGGAAAAATATTATTTTGAAAAGTGAAATTTTGGAGAATGCTGGAGGATGTGTAGTTATACAATAGGGAAAAATTTTAGACTTACTTGTAGAACATTTTATTGTGTGAATGTGTGGTTGAAAATGAACACGTAGACTAAAGAGCTTTGAAAGAATGGAAGCTAAGTAAGATCTAAAATCAACTAGACCTGATTCACCAAATCCAAGCAAAAAAAAAAACAAAGCTACAGGCGATTTAAGCAAATAGTACTACATTCTCATTTACAAGAAAACCTAAAACTACCCCAATATTCAAATCTTATCTACATTAACACCATAATGCCCAACTCATAGAAAAGCACACAACGAAATTAAACAGCGGAAGATAGGACTATCACCCAAAAAATTCTCCCTTTAATATTACACTTTCTCTCAAACATGAACTAATCATCCCACATATTAACTATTAATCATCATAACATTAGCCAAAAAAAATAAAAAATAAAAAACAATACCCATAAAAAACGCTATAAAATACTTACCCCGGGTTTACCAGGGATTGTACAGTGCCACACCATCAAATTCACCGTCCCATCATCCAGTGTCTCTGGCTTTGCCACAAAACCCTGTTTCAGGGAAGGGGAAAAAAAATCGTAGCAACGAAAAATAACTCAAAAGAACAAGAAAAATTTCAGTGGAGAATGTTATCCTACATGGGGATGATTTTTGCGCCATGATTTGCGCTCTTCAGCGAGTCTCCCACGAGCAATACCTCCTCCTGACATTTTCTCCAAAAATAACTCTAATTTCTCACTCTAAAATCTGTAAAGACAAAATATGAACAGNAAAAAAATCGTAGCAACGAAAAATAACTCAAAAGAACAAGAAAAATTTCAGTGGAGAATGTTATCCTACATGGGGATGATTTTTGCGCCATGATTTGCGCTCTTCAGCGAGTCTCCCACGAGCAATACCTCCTCCTGACATTTTCTCCAAAAATAACTCTAATTTCTCACTCTAAAATCTGTAAAGACAAAATATGAACAGCCTATGAGTATCTGAAGGGCCTTTAAAGGATTAGAGAGA
>CAIGRS010203167.1:835-16223 GCA_903798395.1 Fraxinus floribunda | reverse complement strand
ATGAGTTTTACCAGATTCTGGCTGCATTCGAAATAGAAAATAAGCTAAAAATAAACTGTAAAAATAAAAAATAAAAAATAATTTTTATTTTTTTTTAGTGTGGGCGGCCGCCCCCGCTGGGCCCTTCGTGGGTCTGCCCCTGATTGTAAATACAAAATTATTGATTATAGTGGATTGTTCTCCTCTACCCGTGATTTTTTTCCCGAATTGGGTTTTCACGTAAATTTTTGTGTTCTTGTTTTTTTATTTCTTCATTATTTGTCATATCTTGCGATCAGTTTCATAACAGTTGGTTTTTGGTCTGTTTTGCTTCGTTTTCAACAGTTGGTTTTGGCTTGTTCTGGCGGTTTCTTTCAGCAAGGTCAGTTTCAGTTGCCAATTTCTGAAGAAGAAGAAGAACTAAAATCTCGTTCATTAGGGTGTTTAATTCTATTTCATACTTTGATGATAATAATGTCAATAAGCAAAGTAGAATTTATCCATATCAATGAAAGAGACCACACTACTCAAATGGACTATAGCCGAGGTGCCCACGAGATTGAAAATGTAGGTTAATTAATTAGTACTTTATATCACGCATGCATAACCCAATCTAATCATCCTTAGCGACTTTAACAAACTTTGATTTAGACTGACCATTTATATATATTTAGGTACCTTTTCCTTCATTATTCCCTGTTAGGAGGATCTAACCTAGATTTAAATAAAGAAATATCAGCATCACCCATCATTTAAAAGGACTTGATTAATAGTAAACAAGTGCACTTACTTGTTATCATTATGACAATGGAAACAACATATTTTTATGATTAATGATATTTAGATATTAAAACAGCAGTCTGGATGACACTAATATAACATTAAATAAGATGTACAATTAAATGACTCACTTAAATAATGTCATCTCATCGAGATAGCATTATTTTATTTTTATTCCTAGTGAATTTTACTCAACCATATATATATTTCCATTCCTTAGTGCCTAACTCGAGAACATATAATTAATGCATTCTATTTATAGAGCAGGGTTCTAAAGCTAGCCCTCAATCATTCATTGCCTTGGCGATTGGGAATCTTTATTCAATGGACTCATCGTCTCATTAGCCGATTTTTTATAATTTATTTAGTATAGCATTGTACGTTTGGAAATATTTGAAATTTAAGTTTAGAGTTCAGAATTCAGAGTTCAGGGTTTAGGGCCGTCCTATCCAACTATTGTAAATGTAAGCCCACACTACAGCAACAAGGTACGAGAATTCAAAAAATGTACCAAAGCATCCTTCCTTTTTCCAATGGCCGACCAGGCCCTCGTATATTTTGCAGACTTTGACGATGTTTTAAATTTTTTAGAGTAACGTGAACCCCTTAAAAATATATGGATGTTAATTATTCGTATTTCAGTACCTGAATTATCTTTATTCAATGCTATCTCCAAAATACAGCTAATACTATCTCGATAAAAGATGCCGATTGTGAAGTCAATATCTATAGCAATATTTTCATAATAAATATATTGTTGGCCACTCCCTTTAGTACGGCTCTTGAAATTTTACATCCACTAATCTCTCGTCACAAGACTCAAACTTAGGAAAGATTCGAGGTTGTCTAGGTTTTTTTGTGGGACATTTCACCTAGGAATAATACTATTTATAGTGAAAATAGTCATCATATGTGACATATGCATGACAATTTATTATCTAATATCATGTGTATATCACGTAAAACGATTTTTAACAGTGTTCACTATGAATAACATTATCTCTCATCTAGTCTCAGTTTTCTACATATTGTAAGATGGTGGGCCAATGTCTCCCTTATCCATGTCTGTCAAATCTAAAGTGAAGTTTGAAAGTGCCACAAAAGGTCATGTTCAATTGCAATACCAAACCAATAATGGTGTGGGAATGTGGCATCTAAGCGCATGCTTGGGAAATTAAAGGATAATGTACACGTGTCTCCTTCACATGATTCATGCAATTATAGGTATAAAAAAGTAGGTAAGAATTAAAATGGAGGATAATCAATAGTACAATTTCCTTTTATTTTTCATCACATAATCCTTGAGTAAATTACCCTACTATTCCCTAATAAAAGAGTAGTTTACATATTAGTACCATCTCAATCAAAAAGTACAAACTCTTTATATTCATTGTTTTTCTTATAACTTTAAGACACGCCGACCTTGTATCTAGGCAGAACTAGCAATGTTGTAGATTGATCATTCTACGAAGTTGTGCCATACGAAGCTCTTGTAACATGGCTGGTGATACGAGAATTGTCGTCCATAAGGGCTCGGTTTAAATATTTCTTAAAAATATCTAATTGCTCACATTTCATTCTCGTGCAATTCTTACTCTATAATTTGGACGATTTTATCAATTGAGCCCTCCAAATTCCATTACGCGTTCAACTAAATTTAGTTCAAATATTCATATTACATAATGTTTAAACACTTCAATGAGATGTACAAAAAGAAATGAATTTGTGAATGAGAAAGGGTCTCCATAATAAAGAAACTAAATGGACTACAATTTGCAAAATGTTACATTTTAGCAAATAAGAAAAACAAAGTGAAACTATAAGGATAAAAATAAGAATAATGATTCATGATCGATATCTCTGATAGACACGCAAGCGCGCATATACAAGAGAGAGAAAAATGTATAAAATAAAGGATAAGATAAGATGAATGACACGTGAATATACAAAAACTTTAATCCACAAAATTGTACGAACCCTAGCTCATTCGTTTAATGGAATTCAAGAATGTATCATTGTTGGGCAGACAGGACCCGAACGCCATAACTCATACTCTACTTTCTAGATCATGACCCTCAGTCCTATTTATTGATTGATGGGATACCTACTTCTATAATTAGCGAGCAGTGTTCACATTGTTTAAAGATTAGATTCCTTCGTGGTCCTTACCATGGTTGTTCTACTTTTTACCCAGATATTTAAAAGGAATTGAATGTGAAAAATGATCAACTATGTAGGTGAAAAATAAGAGGTTAATGATTTAATTTTCATACAATTTTATTTACCATAGTGATGCTATATGAGCTTAGCGATATCAGCGTTCTTTGTTTATTGTAGTTGGATCTTATATATCTTTATAATAATATTCAACTTTATTGGTACTTAGTAGTAGTGTATGTCGGTGGGGTCACTGTCACATTATTCAATAAAATTATGATATATTTTTATATAATAGTGATCCTGCTACCACATAATACTGAACACCGCGGACGTTATAGACTTGCTCTTTTGTATTCCAAAAAAATCAAAACCTCAATTAGGATAAGAAATCATGACTAAAGGGAAGGATGTGGCAACAAGAAAAGGAAGGGCTAGGAGAGCATATATCTTCGGGGCTATGAAGCCTTAGTAGACTCGAATTATTCTGTAACCCTACAACTACTGTTTTCATTTGGAAATGCAATGAGACTCTAAGTGTAAAATTTGATGTACTCTTAATTTACCTGTTAGTATGACCACATTCAAAGAACTCATCGTTAAGGGTAATATCTCGCATCATTGCAAATACAATAATAATAATCAACGTATAAAAGTTTGAATTACTCTTTATAATAAGATTGGTATTTTTAAAGATGCAAACCCAAACTAATGTGATAGTAGGGCTCAGAAGCTGAAATAACCAATTAATGTGTATGGAGCTCAAGTGGTCAATTGTATTTCAAGGTTGGAGTTCCCAAAAGAGCCAACAACTCAAAACATGTTAAGGTACTCCCATATAATTTAACACGGTGACAATAATCAATCTATAAGAGTTTGGGTTACTCATTGTTGGGAAGCAAAAAAAAAAAAAATCACTCTTAAGCTCATGGATTGAACTACTAAAATGATGGTGATCAAACGTCATATAAGATTTAACTTGTTTTCGCTGAACAACAATTGATTTTTAGAAATGCGATCCTAACAAGTGGTATCAGAGTTAGATTCGTATGTTTGAGTCAGAAGATCATCATGTTGCGGGTGAGATAGTTGGGAGCCACAGGGTCATTTTTAAGTTCATGGGTTGGGTCACTTAAATGATAGTAGGTGACTATCGTAAAAGGTTTAGTATACTCTAATTGGACATTGATTGATTTTGACATGAAATGGTTGAAACTCATTCGTAACGCTCGTTTTTTAACAAGATTGAACTTTTTTAAAGATGTAACACCGAACTCATACGACATTAGAGATCAAAAGCTCAAGGAATCAATTGATTCATCTGAGTTTCAAACGTGTAAAATTTGGAGAAGAAGAACAATAGAATGTAAAATTTGGAGAAGTTTATGCATGTTTATTATTACAAAGGCATCATCCATATATACAAGGAGTTAGTTTTTATTTACTTATTTTTTTTTAAAGAATTTTCCTTACATCTAGCCTAACTAATGCTTTGAAAATGGACCCAAGCATCGACCCAAAAAAAGTTCAAGGGTCAAAATATTTAACTGGGGTCGAATCAGGAGAAAACCGGATGCAATGAATAAATAAACACATACACAAACAATAAACATTTTAACATACATTTGAAAAATGGTTTTGATGGGCATTTTATCATTTTTTTTTTTTTTTTTTGTTATACTACTATCCAACATTGGAAGTTTATAAAATTATTTGAGAGAAGTGCACCTATAAAATACATTATCCCACTCAAGAAAATTAGGATTTGATTCTGTGTGTAAAGCATCCTAGTTGTCACAAAATCATGAGACATGAGCATCTTGTGAAACCTTCAAACCTTGTAGTATGTACTGCAGCCAAGTTAATTCTAAACATTCGTTCGCCATTGCTTGATTCTCGATCTCAGCTGATGACCTTGAAATATTGGCTTGCTTCTTGAAAATCCATCAAATGAAAGTCTCCAAAAAAAAAATGCAATACCGTGTGATCGATCTCCTCTAAGTATGAATCACAAAAAAAACTTTCAATGTGAGATTAGGGGAGGACTCAAGATTATGGTTCAGTGGGGGCGAGACAAAAAATGAGCTAACATAAATTATGAAAGAAACCAAAGAAATCTGAAAATTTAAATTTAAAAAAGCCAAATTGAAGGTATTTTGAAATTCTATGGGGGGCGACTGAACCCACTGGGCCCTTAATGGGTCCGCCCCTATGCGAGATTATTTGTAGACAGAAGTAGTAAACTTTGTCTAGGACTTTCCTTAATGTATCTAAGGATTCGAATAGCAACATCTCAGTGGAGTCTTCTTGGTTCACACATAAATTGACTCAATGTTCGAACAGAATTTACTGTGTCAGGCATCTGACGGCAAGATAGATCAATCTACCCACTAACCTTTTGTATTTTTTCAGGTCCTCCAATAGTATTCCAAGAAGAAAGGCATTCTGAACGTGGAGTCTTCTTGGTTCATGCATGAATTCGAACCAGGTGCTAGCATTGTTTGATCCATTAACGTTGTACTGCCAGAAAGGTAGAGTCATAGCACAAGCAAAGCAACTGAATTTCCGTCAAGAGTCTAAACACATGTTGAGACGGTATCATGATCTCATAAAAAAGATTATACATGAGAAGACAGAACATGACTACTGATGATTATGTTGCAAATCCGCTAACGAAGCAAGTTGCTCAACAAAAGAATGATCATCATACATATTCTTTAGGTATTAGATACACGAATGATTGGATCTAGTTCAAGTGAGAGTTTATAATTTTATACCCTAAGTTCAACCACGCATTCTTCCAATAATATAATTATAACGTAAACTCAAAACTTTTCCCTAATTTTTAACCTCACATTCTCCAAAAATTACTTCTATAAAATCTGATCTCTCAAAATATGGGGCTCAAACAAACCCTTAATAGAATTCGATGAATAAATTCGAGTGATATGCTAATCACACAAAGGGTGGAGACAGTGAGATTAGTATTACGTTTATCCATTCTTAAATTTTCCATAATTGTATAGAGGTTGATAATGATCTAGAAGGGATTTATTGCTCTTAGGTAGTAAAAGACTATCCTGACATTCTAGAATTACTCGACCATCGTATGAGTTATGATTTTGAAAAAAAAAAAAAAAGACTTCAAATCAAACTCGTTAAATCAATTGCTTGAGTGAACATGATTAGTGAAATGAGATTGACATAATTCCACATCCCATAATCAATTGATATATAATTGATAAAATAAATTGTATTTCACAATATTCTAACATTTAAAGGTCTTGTTGTACTACGTGACATTTTTCATCACGTTGATTGCCTTCACACAGAGTTAGATGACAATCTTGAACATATAACTATGAAATTGATTGATAAAGTAATTTAGTTTAATTTATTTCCATGTTTTTTTGCAATCTTGATGGAGAATCAATGGGTCACACGAGATTTGAAAGATAAAATGGTAGACATTAATAATTAATTAATATTATTATTATTATTATTAAATGGATCAATTGATTAGATTAGGATTTGGAAAAATGTATATATACATGTCTTTGGATTAAAAAATAACACAATATTATTGCAAATATAACAATCCAACTTTGAATATTTCAAAATTTATTTTCAACACTTATAAATAATATATTATTTTCAAATTGTGCAAATTTTAACATCATTTATCCACGCTTCAAAGAAGTCTTCTGTAGTTAATGTCAGGAATGATGCCTTAAGAATAGGCATATTTTCTATATAATAAGACAATATTCTAATTAAATAAAACAAAATTGATTTGTGTTGTTTCACATAAATATATAATTTATACTAAGCTTTTGTTTGGTATTCATTATTTTCAAAATAAATTTTTCTCTCTTATTTCCAACCACATATTTTTTAATAAAATAATATTACACGAAAATCTAAAACTTTTTCTTATTTTTTAAACGCGCAAATTCCATAAAATCACTATTCCAAAATGCATTTTTGCAAAAAATAAAATAAAATAAATGGGGCTCAAACATGCTCTAAGAAAATTAAAAGGTTCATATAGCACTGTAGAAATTATAGATTATTCACATAAAATTTATGTGCAGAAAATCTAGTAATAACTTAAAATATTAGTATATAACACGATATGAAGCTTGATACTTTATTATGGTAGATCGTATTGTAGTCTACTTCACAACTAGGTGAATAGTCATCTTTGTAATTTGGATGAAGACACTAGAGCATTTAGAATGCATTAGAGAATACCGCGTGAAATTGAGTGAAGACTTTGAAAACAATAGATCGATTGAACATGTTACCTTAATCTTGAATATATATTCATAGTTTGAAATTATAACTCTTAGCGAGAGGCAAATACCCCCACCCCAGCCCCTTTAAATTTTTGTAGTGGAATTGTTGATTTTAGCCGATTAGGTCAGTAGTTTATCAAGTACTACACATGTATCAGCATCAAACCTCTCAATAAATTCGAAGTATTGATTCATAATCAAGGATGTCTTTCATCTTAGGGTCAAAATTCTGGAATCAAAATTCAGCTGTCACCTTCTGAAACTAGATATCCCAAGTCACGTTAGCAAATACTTCCAAAGTAAAAAAAAAAAAAACCTACTCCAATGTACTTAGTAGATGAGATGTACCTTCAATATACCAATATAAATAGCAGACCATACATACTCTGATACATGTGAAATAAAATTCATATAAACTGGTCCTCTATATAAAGTCTTCATCAAAACCCAACAAAAACGATTCTCGTATTCTTCAAGTCTAAAAGATTATGGGCCAAAGTCTGTTAGAAGCCTTACATGTGCGAGTGGAGGGGTCTGGCAAGAAAATCCTTGTCCTAGCCCATGGCTTCGGCACCGATCAATCAGCATGGAAGCACATTCTGCCATTCTTCGTGCGCGATTACCGTGTTGTCCTTTATGACCTTGTATGTGCAGGCAGTGTCAATCCCGAAACCTTCAATTTCTGTCGTTACACGTCTCTTGATGCCTATGTCGATGACCTTTTGCATATCCTCGATGCCCTTGGTGTCGATCGTTGTGCTTATGTTGGTCACTCCGTCTCTGCCATGATCGGGATTTTGGCCTCTATTCGCCGCCCGGAGCTCTTCACCAAACTCATCCTCATAGGGGCTTCTCCTAGGTAATTTATCAAACAATTATCCTGAATCTTGAAATGATCATTCAACTTCGTGGCTCATATGCATGTGTTGGTTATTGGATATACATAAATAACAAATTTGACTTCGTTTTAGGCCAGCCCAGAAATGGGAATCTTTGTGTCTTGTGTTGTTTGAAGTGCCAATAAAGTGGAAAGCATCTTATCTATATGTTTAATGATTATTCGATATAGTTCATTGATTTGCTTAGAAATTACTCAAAAGACATGTTCTGATCGAAAACCATTATTGTACTTGCTCTCATCTTTGATGTTTGAAATGAATGAATCAAGATAACCATTTATTCCGGTATAAATAGTCATTATTTGTTCTCCATGAGAGGAGCTTAATGATATTGTTAAAGCAATTCACATAATCATTGATGTCTTGCCAATTGATTCTGAGTAGATTTGTTGAGATCTGAAACAAATTGTGCAAAGATTTCTAATTCTGCGAATTGCGCCGGTTCCAATTTTCATTTACCAACTGCTTGTTTCATGGCTTTAGCCCTTGTTTGAACCCAATATTTTTTTTTGGCCAAAATACATTTTGAAATAATATTTTGTTGGAAAATGCGTGTTAAACAATAAGGAAAATTTTTGGATTTATGAATAATATTATTTTATGAGAGAACGTGTTTGAAAATGAATTTTTTAAAAAATAGGGGTCAAACATAGGCTTAATATGAGCTATAAGACCATACTGCGGAAACGAAGATACCCACATTAATAGCAAGTTTGATTGAAATTGTTCAAGATTTACTATTAGCAAAACAACTCTCATGGATCAAATCAACTCGATCATTTCCTCTTTAACAACGTTGAGTAATCACTTATCAATATTGAATATTTTCAGATTCCTGAATGATGAAGACTACCATGGTGGCTTCGAACAAGGAGAAATTGAGGAAGTGTTATTGGCAATGGAGTCTAATTATGAGGCATGGGTAAATGGTTTCGCTCCTTTATCAGTGGGAGCTGACGTACCGACGGCAGTGAGGGAATTTAGTCTGACATTATTCAATATGAGACCAGACATAGCACTATTCGTGTCACAAACTGTTTTTAGTAGCGATTTAAGGGGTGTATTAGGCCTAGTGAAGGTGCCATGTTCGATAATCCAAACTGCTAAAGATGTGTCGGTGCCGATGTCAGTTGCGACCTATCTGAAGAACCAACTCGGCGGGCTGAGCACGGTGTATATGTTGGATACTGAGGGCCATTTGCCTCACCTTACTGCCCCTAATATGTTGGTGGAAAAGCTCCGGCTAGCTTTATCTGGGTGAAATCAAGTGTCATGCCCCATGTGTGAACTGCTAAAACTATGTGGGCCAATCAGGACCGTTGAAACATATGGGAATAAGATAGGGCAGATGTTGACACATTGCCAATAAATTGTGGACACGAGTCTAATGGAATTGTTATTTAATTCTTTTAGAAGAGGATAAGAATTTGCTTGATATTTTTCTTTTTTTTTTGTTTCTTCTTTTGTCATATTCTGTTTTGCTTTACTCTTTTTTTGGGTTTCCCTTTGTTTTATCTTCTAAGCATGTAACACTTCATTTGGCTTAGAAAAGAATCTAATTGTACCCAAGTGTGTGAAAACAAAGTAGATTATCGAGAGAGCATTATTGTTAAGTTAAATTGAGTTTGTTAACGCTAAAAGTAAAAGATAAAGGAGACTTTAGACAAATATGAGTTATTACTTATTTTATAATTAGAATCAGAAAGAATACTGATACTCACTCGGACTACTTTAATAAAGTAGATTATCAAATTTAAGTGATGAACTTCGGAATACGAATTGGAATTGATTAGGGATTGCAAAGAAACCCGATACCCACGGGATTTCATCCCGAACAGGATGGGGATCACCCGCTTAATTGGGTATGCGGGGCAGGGACATGGTTAAAAATTTTTCCCTTCGGGTTTAGGGAGGGGAAGGGTAACGGGCGTCCCACCCCGTTTAATTTTTTTTATTTTTTATTTTTTAGAATTCAATACTTTAAATGAAAAATTCATTAATTCTAATAGAAAATAGCAACTAAAATTATTTGTCTTAATCTAATGAATATGGGTAATAAAAATAAATTATCAAAAACTTTAAAAAAAAATTAAATGGGATGGTAGATAGCGTCCCGCCCCATTGCCATCTCTAGAGTTGATGTGATTGAAAAGAACTTCTTTCGACTTTAATCTAATTTAAAACATATTTGTGAAGTGTTTATGAATAATTTTGTTTATAAATAAATAGAAATAATTGGTAGATAAATGGACAGTACTCGTTAATCTCATGAAATGTATGGATAAAAAATGATTTTAATAACTACCACTCCACGCTTCTCTTTGCACGGCTTGCCTACTTTTTTATTATGCGAGTCTCTCAAATTTAAAAAATGTTGAACTACAACCTTGAGGGGGCCCCACCACCCCACCCCTAAAGTATTGTGGAGAAGGTAAATCGCGGGATGTGCCTCATCAGGTCAGGGTACAGAGCTGCCATACTGGTGCCCACAAAGAGTCCAATTCCAAATCTTGTTAGAGGCAAAAATCGAACCCTCACACTGTGGCTGCCAGCTCAACTGAGACTATCTCACTCCTATCCTTTGCACTATTGAACTATGCCATGGGGGCTAAAAATTTAAAGTCAAAGTAAATAATTAAATTTTATCAAAGAAAAAAATTGTTTTTAATATACATCAAGTAGGATAAATTAAATTGACAATATCTTAAAAAAAAAAAAAAATAAATAAATAGTATTACACTTTATGCCCCTGTTTGGCCCCATTGTCTAAATTTTTTTTTTTCATCAAAATTATTTTTTAATTACGTATTTTTCTAATAAAATAAATTTGTACGTTAATTTATAATTTTTATCTAATTTCACTTTTTAAAAAATTTATTCTCAGAATTTTTTGAATTTTTTTACAAAACATGGGCTAAAAATGAATGTGAATTGATTCTAATATGGCAAGTAGGACCAAGCCCTAGGCAGGAACTCTCCATCACATGGACTGGGCTATAATATAATTCGAATAATTCATCTTGGGCCAGACTATGATAAGCCTGTCACTAGCTAAAGGCCCAAAAACTCCAATATTATTTTGGGAACAATATGTATATCAAGTATTTACTATACACCATTTTAATTTTAAGAAACAAGTTTTAAAAATTCAAAAGTCGGGTGATAAATAATATATCATATATATAGTATACTTATAAATCAAGCACTCAGTTACGACATGTTTCTATTCCGAACAAAACTCTCCAATTTAACAAATTATGATAATCGGAAAAAAAAACAAAAAAAAAAAAAAAAAACAACTATATAGAACTCTTTGTAGCAAATAATCTCAATTTCCACCGTCGAAATCTAGCTCCTAGAAAATCTCTAAATTATTGAGGTCACGAACTAAAAATGATATTCACTGTAGAGCATAATGGTTTATGGCAACAATAACAAAATGAGGTGATAATAGAAATAGCGAATTGAGTTTAGTGATCATCTCGAAGTAGTTTGAAATGTTTTGAAGTCACAATTGGTAACGGATAACATTGTATTATTGCTAGATCTTCCTATTTTGATTTGATGAAATAGTGTTGAACCTTTAATCTTGAATTGTTGTTATGGAAATTGAAAAGATTCATTGGCCTGTAAACTACAAGTTGATGTGGCAAAAATTGAAAAGAATCATTGATACTTGTGATATTGATCTAGTGGCCAGTGACCACTTCTATATGATATATGACATGTTGATATAGATCTATGACCTATGCACTATGACATGTGAAATGTTACGTGTTACACGTGATCTGTAAATTGCTACGTGTGATATTGATACATGGCCTATGAGCAGTTCTCTTGTATCTGTGACTTGTGACATGTGCAATATGATATGTAACTTGTGAATTGTTACATGTGACCTATAAACTGCTATCTGTAATATTAATCCAATGGCTTGTGATTAGTTCTCTTAGATTTGCAATTGATGTCATTGAACTGTTACTTATGCAATATGACATGTGACCTGAAACATATGAAATATGACCATTAAACTTGAATCTGTGACATTTTACTAGTACATAAAGATATGCGACATCTAATATGTGATCAACTAATTTTGTTATGTGACCTATTGACATCAATGTGTAACGTATACAATATAACCTATGACTTGTGAAGTGACATGTGAACTGTAACTTGTGATTGTGAATATAAATCAATTATCTATGATCAGTTTTATTTGATATGTGATTTGTGGACTTTGATCTATGGCCCACACACAGTAACATGAGACCTGTGAACAAATTGTAAGTCACGATTACAAATTTAGTCACAATCTCACCTTTTTTAAGGTCACATATTATTTATTGATTACAAATTATCTATTTTATTAATCACATATTATTGATTTTATTTATTGGTTACAAATTAACCCAATTTATTTGTCACAATAACCACCCAAAGTCGCACCCTCACTCCAACACTAGCAACAACCAAACATCACACCACGCCACGCCACCTCACTACCATCGCCACCACTACCTGTACCACCAATAGAACCACCATGACCACGACCACTACCTGTACCACCAATAGAATCATTACCACGACCAACATCATCTGTTACATCATCATCACCGTCCACCACCACTACATCATCATCACCACAACCACTACCATCAACGTCAGTTGCAAACCACCACCAACTAAACCATAAACTACAGTTGCACAGATCGCCCATAGCCCTCGTCCACAGATCGCTCATCGATGCTTGCTGACACTAGTTGCTGTAGATGTGCACCAAGCACAGAGTCGCGACAATTGCACCGGTGACATAGAGAGAATGGAGAAGATCAGCACACAATGGAATGGAGAAGATAGAGAGAGGAGAGAAGATAAACACAAACCATAAACCACAGTTACACAGATCGCCCACAACCCCCATCCACATGTCACTCACCAGCGCTTGTCAACTCTCGTCCTTGTGTGGGCACAATGCCGCCCACGCATAGCTGCAATTGCACCTGTGACAAATAGAGAGAATGAAGAAGATCGACGGAATAGAAAAGATAGAGAGAAGAGAGAGTGAAATAATTTAGGGATTGAGAGGAAAATAATTTTATAATATTATTATTTCATTGTCATTGCACTGCACTTAATTAAAAGAGGCAATCACAAGTTTACTGTTCATTTTTCTGCACTTGGTTTCACACTTAATCCGGTTCATTACTGTTTGTTTTATAAATTATCATATTCATAAATATCTCCAATTCCCATAACCTCAACTTCTCCTTTCCTTCTGCTTTTTTACTTTCCCGTTCCCTCCTTTCTCTTTCCGTCAAAGAGCAGCTCCATATTAGCTTCGAAACGTCACTTGTTTCCAACTTCCACCCTCTTTCACTACCTGTATTACTGGCCGTACTCGCTGCCCGGACCTTCGTGTACTTATTTCGGCATTCGGATCAACCGGTAATTATCGGTAGACGTACGTTTTCTTCTCTTGGTTATTTACTAAATTTTCTTCATCAATTTCTTGGAACCCAGGTCGGATTTTGTATTCTTTGGATGCAAACGTGGCTTGAGCAAAACAGGTTTGGTGGGATTTTTTTTTTCCACCATTTGATTTTCGATTACATAGAGGAAAATATTTTCCAATTTTTGCTTATAATTCCTTCTTGGGTTGCCTTTGTTCTTTGATTTTTTGTTTTTTTATTTGTTCCAAACTCTTTGTTTCAGCTACATAAGGAATTATTTATGACTTATGAGGCTATTTTAGTCAAGAAAATTAGAGCTTTTTTCGTTTTTTATTTCCTTCTTTGCAAGTGACATTTTTTTTTTTTATATATTTTTAAATTTTGTAAACAGGGAGTTTAGAGCCTAATGACTGTAAGATGGATTTCATGTGCAAATTTGAAGTTGAATGTAATGTGTGAATAGAAATAAAGTGAAATTTGTGACTTTTTGCTCTTTAGGATTGGTCTATTTTTCAGCTCATCTTGTGTACTCTTATTGGATTCATATTAAAGTTTAAATTAAAAAGAAAATGGTAGTTTGCTTAAAAAAGTTGAAGGTCACGTTGTTGATTTTGTTGGTTTATAGTAAGTTGTAATTGGCATAGGAGTTCAAGTATTCAATGGATAATTTGATAATTAACTTTTGGGTGGTTCGTTTAATTCGGTAAAATGAAATTTCCAATTTATATATTAGAAAGAGGGTTCAAAGGATGGGAGATGTGAAAGTAATTGGTGATCTCTAGAGTTGTAAATGCTTTTCTTTTGCTCTCTGCCTTTCATTTCAGACTAAAGCAATTCCACCTATTGTTCACAATTGGGTTTCTCATTGTTCACAAATGACTCAAACGATTAAAAATTCCTATCCTACAATAGAAAACATCTAGACTTTTCTATCGTCATTTGCTCTTGTGTCCAACTTCATTTCAGTTCTCTCTCTTTCTCTATCGATTCCCCTGTATGTTTTCTTCATATTTTCCCCTGATTTTTCCTTATTTTACCTCGATCTAGCCGAGGAAATTAAAGTTTTTGTTAGATCTTTGCTTGTTTGTAGATTTGATTATTTGTTTTGTTAGTTTTCTTTAAGGTATTTTTGCATTTTTCCTGTCTATTTATTGTGTGAAAATTCAGTTAGGTTCTCTTCATCTAACTCACAAGCTTCAATTTTTGCTTGATGTGTATTATATTGCTCGATTCTTGCTTCTCTAGCATTTCTTATATTTTTGTTATCGTTTTCCTGCTGATAATTTCTTTTTTGATTTTTTTCTTGGTTTTTCGCATTTTTTTCTATCTGGAGTGAGAAAATTTAGTTGGATTCTCTTCGTCTACTTCAAAAGCTTCAATTTTTGCTTGATGTGAATTATTTTGCTTCTCTGAGAATTTTATACTTTGTTGACTTTCCTAATGATTTTTTCCCCCCAAAATAGCTAGGTATCTATCTCTGCCTTTATTTTATTTTTTATTTCATCCTTTATATAAAAGAGTAAATCTTCCCTACACTGTTCATTTTTCCGACCTCGTTTTCACACCTAATCTGGATTATATATATATGTTTTTAAAAGCTCCTACCTACCCATAAAATATATATGAAAACGAAACCAACTTATAAATCTCTTCTTCTTGTTCTTCTTTGTCTTCGACGTATTTGCTGCTTACCGTGATTAATTCTATGTTTTTGACGTATTTGCTGATTATCGTGATTGACATTAAATGTAGCTTTCTACTCATTGTTGTTTTATTTTTGTTTTTTCATTTCATTTTTTTTTTTTTTTTTCAACATGCTTTC
>CAIGRS010203161.1:0-11480 GCA_903798395.1 Fraxinus floribunda | reverse complement strand
CCCCCCCCCCCCCCCTTTTTTTTTTCTTTTTCTTTTTTCATCTTGTGATTCTTTCTTGAAGAACCCATCAATTTTTATTTATTTTTTTGGTATATATGTAATTGAATTTGTGTGTTATTGTTGTGTTCTTGATTCGTGAAAGTTTGGATTTTTAGATTGTGGCATTGTTGCTTGAAAATGGAGCTGACGTGAATTCAAGAAATTATTGTGGGCAGGTACTAAAGTTTTACTATTTTGCCTCTGCGTTCTTATTTCTGGAATTATGCTTAATTTTATTATGGATGTAAACTGGGATTTCACATATGTTTAGCGGGTGAAGGTGGATATACAGATTTTTCTTGTAATTTTAAAGGGAGACTGGTCAGTTGTGTTATTGATACAATTTTTATATGAGATAATATAGGTGGGATTTTTCTTGAAATAAAAGATCAATTGTTGGATCTCTGTAAATCTGAGTTTTGAGATGTTTTAGAAATGGTTTCTGCAGACAGCATTGATGCAAGCGTGTCGATACGGCCACTGGGAAGTTGTTCAAACTCTTCTTCTCTTCAGATGCAATGTAAAGCTTCCATTTAGAGATCTTTTCTTTTACATTTGCTTTCCCTCCTTTTTATATTATGACGAAAATGAAAAGCCATTTTCTCCTACCTTTGATTTTAATATTTATTCTTTTGGTTAAGAGAAAAATATGGTGGAAAAGATTATATTAGTGGCAGGACTGCTCTACATTTCAGGTAACGAGAGCAGATTATATTAGTGGCAGGACTGCTCTACATTTTGCTGCAGTGAATGGACATGTGAGATGTTTGCGACTAGTGGTTGCTGATTTTGTTCCCAGCGCTCCATTTGAACCTGTAAATGCCCAATCAAATGGTGGTAGAGGGGATAGCTTGAATATTAAAAGCAATCCTGAACTGAGGTTTGTGTTTTATGTGTGTTTGTATGTTCTGCTTTTATCCGACTCGGCATCATTCACCATGTTCATCTGATCTTTTGGCATGTTAAAGTTCAATCCAGCTCCTATCGTATTAATAAATACTTCTTATAATCAGCAGACAGAATTCCATTGGTCTAATTCGAGACCTAATGATTGATTCTGGAGGAAGAAAAAAAATAAAAAAAATCTTCACAACTAATACAGAAAAGGTAATCAGAAAAATCCAGTTTACGCAAGTTTTTTTTTTTTTGGAGTTTTTAAAAAAAAAAAAAATTGAAACATAAGTACATATAGGAGTTCTTTGGATTCAACCACGATCCATGCTTTTCAAATAAATAATAATATATAACGAGTAAAGCACACAGATATTTAGTGATTGACCCTCAATGGATTCACTAAGTGAAGCTAAAATTCAAGTTTTTCCTCATACCTCTCTTGCACACAAAAGGGTTCCTTAATAAATCCTTTATATATTTGGAATATTAGGTAGATCCACGCTTGATGGGAAATTGTACGCTATGATTGAACTCCCAAAGTCCAATAGAATGAATAACAAAAATGAATGAATTGTTTTCCCAGTTCTACTATTTTCACTCGTTTTCATTGTGGGCAAGATGTATGAGTTTAGCAGTTCCTGTGATATTTTGAAAATAATCACACGTGCAAGGTTCTGGTGATATACAGGCTTTGGTGTGTTTGAGAGTTGTGGTTCCAGCTGAGACAGAGAAAAATGAACTAATGAGATTAAAAAATGAATATAATGCTAATATGAAAGCAATTTGGAAGTTTTAGATAGTTTTATTCAGCTGTGTGTTTCTTTTAGTTGTATGAGGAGCATTCTATTCATAATTATAAAAAAATTTGTTGAATTAGATTATCAATAAAATACAATCTCCTTCCTACTTGATTAAGCTCTTCAAACTTGGAGGACTGAATTAGCTAAAACTTCAGCTTCATCATCTCTTAAAGAACTGTAGCTGAGTTGCTCCATCACATTATTGTTGAGATGATAACAATCTCTTTAACTGAAGTTGATCAAATGCTTCAACCTTTGACCTTTCAAATGTATCTTTCATATTCCATCACAGCGCTCTCTCCAAATTTGTAAATAAGGCTGCTGACTGTG
This sequence comes from Fraxinus floribunda, assembly GCA_903798395.1. Taxonomy (NCBI): domain Eukaryota; kingdom Viridiplantae; phylum Streptophyta; class Magnoliopsida; order Lamiales; family Oleaceae; genus Fraxinus; species Fraxinus floribunda. Next base: position 9,417 of record CAIGRS010203161.1, on the reverse strand, counting down.
GTATTACTGCGCTTCACATGGCTGCGTTGAATGGATATTTCGACTGTGTACAGCTTCTACTTGACCTTCGTGCCAATGTGTCTGCTGTGACATTCCATTATGGAACATCTGTGGATATGATCGGTATTTACTTTCTTAATGAGCCAGTATTGTCCAATCCACTTTACCAAATATGTATTATGTGCTTTAACTTGATGTGCTTCCAAAATATTATTTCTTAGGACCTGGAAGCACTCCTTTGCATTATGCTGCTTGTGGGGGAAATTTAAAATGCTGTCAGGTGACGATTGTTCTTTCTTGTTGATATTTACACTTTATGGAGAAAGGAAACAAATGAAATTCCTGGTCTATTATTTCTTGACATTTGCAATCGACATAGTCAGAAATTATGAACCTTTTGATTTATGCAGATCCTTCTTGCAAGAGGTGCCAGTCGTTTGGCATTGAACTGCAATGAGTAAGCCGACTGGATATCTTTTCTTCTAGACTTTGTTCACTGTATGTACCTTTAGTACTCCATACTTAACAGACCTATTCTCTGTTTCAGATGGCTTCCTATTGATGTTGCAAGGATGTGGGAGCGTCATTGGCTTGAGCCACTGCTGGTGCCTAATTCTGACTTGACACTCCCAGTGTTTCCACCTTCTAACTATTTATCATTGCCACTCATGAGTGTGCTCAACATAGCAAGGTGAATTTTGAGATGTCAAGAAAATTTACATATACCCAAATAACTGATCATGCTTATTCTTTAAGTAAAACTATAATTTACTGTTTAATGGAAATGCTATTTGTTCATGATAGTTATGTTCATGACTGATTTATGCAGAGAGTATGGGTTGCATTCCTCCGCAACCGTTTCTGATGACACTGAGATTTGCGCAGTTTGCTTGGAGAGAGCATGTACAGTAGCTGCCGAAGGTCAGTTTGTATTATTATTATTATTATTTTCTTTCCCAGATGAAAATATGCCCACTGACCTCTCCCTACTTTTTTATGGATATTTCAATTGTCGGTTCTGCCTCATTCATGCGTGTTAGGAATCAACTTGCTTTCACAAATTAGAAATATCTGATGACCAACTGTTTTTATATTCAATGGGATTAAAAAATCACGGACGTGAATAACTTTTATGCATTGATGGGGGTTATTGTTGCATTCCTATTTTCTGGCCATTTATTTGTTCTCATCTTCTTATCATAATTTAGTCTTGCCAGTTACATATATAAAATCAAGACACATATTTTAGAAAATGCTTCTTGTCGTGCCCAATCAATCCCTGTCTTAAAAGTAATCTTGGGGATTTGTAGTTGGTATTCGTGGATATCTTAAATATTCCATTTACTGTGAAATAAAAGAAAATGGACATGGAATATTATCTAAAAGAAAAGAGAAAGGGAAGATCCAACATATCCATCTTGGTCAATGGTCAGTATCATAAAAACCTACATTCTCATGTCCAGTACTACCAAAGATCTTGATTTCATGCATATCACTAAAAATGGTAAAATATGATCACTCGCTACTTTTACTGGCATTCAATTTATTTCCTTATTTTTTAGAATTTAAGTGTAAATTATTATTAAGATCTTTAAAACCTAAAATGTATGTAATAATAATATTAAGGCCAAAAATTTCAAGAACTCAATTGTTTAGCAATTTTACTGCCTTATATAACTATTTTTTTCAAGGTCATGATTGGTTTCCCAAATAGTAGGACAATAGGATTCTGAGAACTGGTGTAGTCTATTTGTATACTAATATTACTTATTCATTGAGAAATTGAAGGAATAAAAAACATTATTATTCCAAATGAACATAAAAATAGCGGTGCCTAAGAATAAAGACGATATTTATAATTGTAGTGGTTACAAAGTTATCGAGCTTGGGAGTTATAGTATGTAATGTTGGTAGAAGGTGATTTGAGTATAAATTAAGGTGTAATTCAAATGTCTCAGAGCAACCGTAGAGGATAATTTTGCCACAAAATATTATAGTTTAGTTACTTAGGTTCAAATATTAATGAGAACTTGAAGGTGGTGCAATGCACGGGATTAAGATGGGTTGAATAAAATGGAAAAGTGTTACGTCAGTTCTATGTGATGGAAAGATAACGTTTTTAAGCTAGTTCAACAAAACATTTATATTAGATATGCTATGCTTTATACTACCGAGTGCTTAGGCTGTTGAAAGATTAAATGTATATAAGATGAATATGGTGAAAAATTATGAAGTAAAGATGGATTTGTAGCCCTATTAGAATGGATAAAATATAAAAATGAGAGTATACACCCTTTTGTGTGAGAGGAAGATAGAAGAATAACAATGAAAGAAGGACAAACAAAAAAAAAGGTTCCTATAGTAAATATGACCATTCATTTTACACTAAACCCTTGTTTGAGTCCCATTTTTCAAAAATCTATTTTTCTTCAAACTCATTTTCAACTACACATTTTCCAATAAAATAATTTCACATAAACCCAAAACTTTTCCTTACTTTTTAACCACACATTCTCCAAAAAATCATTATTATCTAAAAAAATGGGCTCAAACAAGAGCTAAATTAGCCTCAAGTTTATATTATGGAGATGATCTGCTCTCAGACAAAATGTAAGAATTGCATATCTAGACTTGGGCCAACCTCTCATTATCAGCTTCTGTCTGCTCTAAACTTTGTAATTATATTTCTTCCACTCTCATCATTGCATCAGACATTACATGATGTTTTACAGAAACTTTTTTTCATTGCGATTTGGTAGTTTACTATTTGTGATTTGTTTTTCAAACTACTCCACCTTTATGCAAACCCCAATGTCGAAACCTTCCCGAGAATTGAGATATTTGAGTGCTGATGGAAGTTGTACACTTTCTTGACACGAAACTGATAAACACAACACGAATGTGTGCACGAAGTTTGAATGCATGCATATTGATGTGATGAAGAGAGAATATTTGACTTCCATTTTTATCTGATACCTTAGAACATTCTCAAAATCTTGATTTTTATGTTTATTTACTAGAATATTATGCCGTGGACTTTCAGGATGTGCACACGAACTCTGCATAAAATGTGCATTTTACCTTTGCTCAACCAGTAACTTCCGTTCTGAATCATTAATACCTCCTGGTTCCATTCCCTGTCCTCTTTGCCGACATGGCATTGTCTCTTTTGTTAAATTGCCTGGTTCCTCAGGAAAGGAAATTAAATTACCTCAATCACTTGGCTTATGCACTCCATGCGTCCTTCACCACAGAGAACAAGACATATCAGATGCTTCTAGCTCACTTGATATGAGTAAGAAATGTGCAGCTTCCGTTTCTTCGGATATTTTCTGTCCGGTTACTTGTAGTCCATTTCCCTCTGTTGCAATCCCTCTGTGCATATGCAATGAAGGACCTTGTCAGAATTTTGATTCCAGAGGAAATGAAAATCAAGAAGATCCGTCTCATCATTCACAATCCACCGCGAGTGAACAGGTACAAGCTGAAGGAATACGATTGGAGAAAACAACATGTTCGAGTATGTTTTGGGGTAGAAGAAGCTGCAGCAGGGAGCATCAGTGTAATGCTGAAATAAGTGCATGAACGGTTGTGTAAGATCTTAGTCGTGTTTTTATAAACAGAAGATTATCTCAAGTAGAGTATACTCGGATTCAAATTTCTGGTCTCAAAGTCCAGAAGTTAAAAGTATTTCAAAATCGGGTTTTCTGCTGCTATTTATTGTTCTCTGGTGATGATCAAGAACATCTAGTTCAGGCTTGACAAGTTGACCGGTTTTGTAGGTTGCTTTAGATATTTGAACAAGCTTGTAAAAAATTTGAATGTACATGATTGATTATAACAGATGTCATCTGAGTGTTGACATTTTTCTTGACTAGCTTTAATTGTTTTCTACAAGTTAAATTATACAGAGATTTCTTTCGATTTTCCCATATAGTTGTGTAGAGAGAATTTTGTAAGAGCCTCTATCCAGTTTCTCAATTTCTGCGTGCCATCCTGGCAATCTTCTCTTTATCAAATTGTTAGCTATTAGGGAGATACCAGAGTTAGGGACAGTTGCTTATAGGAATATGGTTTAATAAGCAATAAAAAAGATTGAAATTTAACATCAGATTCATGAAAACATGCAAAAGAGATATAAATGTTTTTTTTTCTTTTTCTTTTCCTTTATTTTTTTTCCTCCCGCCTGGTCTTGCGAAGTGAAGGTATACTTCAAATTTTCTCTGAATGCTTAATTTTCGTCCTTACCTTCCTCCGGCGGCCTATTACCAACATTTCATTTAGGGTTCCGAAATCAACGTTGGCACGATTTAGCATTGTTCATTAACTTCAACATTACTGCCAATTGAGTGAGAAATGTATCTGATCAAACTCCAGATTACTGTAAAGTTTAATTCATAAGTCCAGATTAAGAACAAAACCCAACTTTCTCCCACTTATCGCAAATATAATCACCAAATAGAAACAAAAGAAAGATAATTAAAGGCAACTAGGAACAGCAAAACGCAAGTTTCCATTATTCTGATACATAAGATGAAGGGCCCACTTCATAATCCCATCATAAATCCAACAAAACACACCTATTCTAACATCGTATCAGTGTCCCTATTAATCATCAGATCCTTCAAGAACTAAACTTAAAAGTTTGTGGGACCCCTGCATTTACCTAAACCTCGTAAAGGGTTTAGCAGAATGCAAGTACACTAGAACACCGATTATAGCACGAGTAAGCACAAATGGCAAGACCTAAGAAAAAAAAAATAAACATTATTTTTGCTTATTATTAATTATTCATTAGATTTTCATCTTCTCCTGCAAGCATTCTCCCTTTGTGCATTGAAGAACACTGCAGCCACGGGTAAACCTAAGCCATTCTCTTCTGCGAAACTCCTTGTGTTGAAGTAATCCCTTGAAGCAGGTGGCCTTACAGAATGTCTTGCTCTCTGCTTGAATAGAACGAACACGTATCTGTGGATGCCAATGACCGGATTTGGAGTCTCGTAGCTCAAAAGTTCTCTTCCTGGATTCACAGAGTACTTATGTTAAAGAACGGACAAATTATATACGTTGTGTCATGTCATGCCGTGTTACATAAATTAGTGCATCACTTGATCATACATAGCAGTGCACTGAAAATTGTTCAGATGGCAGTGATAATAATTAATTATCTTGGGTTTGAGAAACTTACCAAAGGAAGCATCAGTGGTACCCGGGATATCTGTAACTATCCTGAAAGAAAATCACATAATTCAATGTTAGAATATATATTGAGAACTTAACGTGCAGTAATTTCTTATTGGTAGGGAAGACTATAAAGTGTTGAACAGTAAAAACAAAGAAGCTAAAATCTTATAAATTGTATTGTTTAGTCTAGTTGAGTAATAAAGAATGCATTATCTAAATGCTAGACTATTTTAGATGAAGAACGAACCAGTGAAGATGTTCCCTCAAGTATGCATCACTCGGGCTTGGAGCATCAGGATCTGTCATGACCTATAAACATGCAGACAAATTGTGAAAAATCATATTTCTAATTCTCAGACACACACTATAGAGATCCCAATGTGACAATATGAGAAAGGCTATACTTACAAGTGTATAAGCAGCCCTCATGTCTTCTCCACCGATCTCGACGCGAGGTTTAGCAGTAATGACAGCAGGCATGAGCTCATGGCCATTAGAGACTTGTCTGTTGGAATTGTAAGTCACATTCAAGTTCACACTTGGAATGAAATTGTCGACAACTTCTCCTATAACTCTCCCTACAGAAAGTGGTTCCATAAGCCTCGACTCTGCGATTTGAGAAGAAGAAAAAAAGGGTATTTGCCTCCTATATTCTGAGAGTAAAATGTATTGTCTGGTTTGTCTGTGATGAGATTGATTGAGGAATTCTAAGAGACGGCTTTTATAGAGGGAACAAGAAAGAGACTTTAAATTTCAAAGACGCTGCAGTAAAAAGTTGTCTATTGACATTGAGAAAAAAATACCATGTTCGAGGATCTTTCCAACCTTTGGTAGCTAGCCTAGCTGTCTTCTTCAGAAGAGAAAGAAAAGCCCACTACACTTTTTGAGAGATTCAGGCTGTTGAATTTTCGATGTAATTTAAACTCGGTACATACATGTTTAGTAAGCAGTATTAGACTAAATTAGATGACGCCACTCTGTTTTAACTTATCATTAGAGCAACAATAACTAGTTGCGTTAATTTTGATTTACCTCCGTCTTTTCTTTTTTATTTTAGTGAAATCATGACGATATAATGAACGGTATCCTCCTTGACTTAGATTTTTATTAACTTTAAATCATAAGCTAAATCTTCTCAATATAACCTTTTAAGCCGTCCATCTTGTAAGAATAGAATTGAATAATAATATAAACATTCAACTTAATTTTCTTTAATAATGTCGAGTCATGTCAAGTATACTTCTTCTCCGTAGCACTCCACAAATGTCACGATGTTATTGGATTAATAAAAAATGTGAAGAATTTGATTATTGGGTTGATAAGAATTTAGAATATAACTTTATGAATTTAAAATAATATCTTGGGCAAATGGGAATTCAGCTTTTGAGGTGCTTCCCTAAAATACAATGCACATGAGAGAGGAAAAAAATAAAACTTACCAAGAAAGCTTATGAACATGTACTTAATTCAATCAAGAGATTACACCTATGTTATCGCTTCTATGGATTCTTTACTTAAAATGGTAACGACTATACATATTTTGGGAAATTCGTTGATCCATTAATTATTGATACACCACGTGGTTATCAATCAATAGTTTCCTTTAATATTCTTGAATTTTGAATAAATAAAAAATAGAACAACATTTGCATCTTATTTTACATGGGATTTTACCAAATTTTGTTGTCATTAGACCCCTCTCATTCTTTCTCTAGAGAAATCTATCGCTTTTCATGTTTTGATACGTTACTATACAAAATATTCGATACATGCGATTACATGTTTGTGTCCTCATCTTTATCTCCGGTGCAATGTAACGTAGAGATAAAAATGAGTTCCAAATTCATTCTTCAAGACATAGAAACAACACTTCAAGAATATTTCATTTTTACGGCTGGCTAAGTAGTCGCCGTAAGTATCCTTACTTGTGATGGCAAACTCGCCCTCATATACAATGTTTCAAATTTTATTGTCTAAACATGTCGTTTCATTAGGGAATTTTCCATCGCGATTAAAGTATCTAATTTGAATGAGATTTTTTGAAAATAATTTCTGAATGAGTCGCTTATAACTTGAAAAAGTCGAGACATGAAACCATCCATAAAATGTATTTTCACCTTTTATTGAAATTTGATATTCCATGTTTGATGTTAACTTTACTAAAAAGAGTAACTTACAATCTTAAATATTTCGTCTTTTAATCGATCGACTTGAAATTCTACTACTAACCCCTTTAAAACTAAACTCGATTGTTCAAAATTTTATTTTACAATAAATATCCAGTAGACATGGATGAAAACGTGGTCACAACTTTCATTTTCTAACTTTTAAATCCTAGTAATGGAATTCTACACGTACAATAAGAGTGTCCACGTGTCCTTAACAAGCTTGATAAAAGAACAGGAAACCCAATTATTTTTAATCATAATAACAATTGCCAAGTGTCCACTCAATTGGAAAGGATGAATGTGCATGAAACAAGAATCCAACTTTTAACCTATTAGTTGAATGGGGAATCCATTGAAACCAAGTAGTGTCAAAAAGCGTGCTTGTGTTCTCAAACAATGTTTGAAAAATGCTAATCCGCGTTTGGCAGATATTAAAATCAGATGTTTAGTAGATTTTGATAAAAGTTAATTAATTATGTGCTTGAAAAATTGTAGATCATATTATATATGTAGTTAATTAATTTTAACTTAAATTAAAATTAAAATTTTAATCTTCACAAAATAGGGACGGAATTATATTCCTTTTGTAAGAACTCGTTGTAGATGAGCAAATAATTATTAACGAAAATGTCATTGGTAATGATTGATAATATTACATTTTGATGTTCTATCGGCGATTATCAATGTCATCGGTGAGCAACTAAAGATGGTGCTTTAATTGCTAGCGGGAGTCGTCGATATTATCAACAAAATTTCATTTTTTTTTTTTTGGTTAAATTTTTATATTGTATAAATTATCAGAAGTTAAGTTCAAATATCTTTTTATTTTTTTATAATATTATTGAACTGATATTTGATTATTTATACATTTCATTACTTTATTTAAGGATAAAAATTCAAGTGGTAACTGGTAAATTAAATTTATGTACACAATTCTTTTATATTATCACTGAAAAACAACTCTCTTATTAATTTTACATTATTATTTTTAGTTTTTATTTTTTTACGTATGTTATGGACTTTTAAATCACTAATATTTATTATTTTATTTTAGTTAATTTATTTAGTGATAGAACTTCGGTATATAAATTAAATTTATCAAAATAATATTTCTAATAATCAATATTAAATAATAATTGATCTTTGACGATCTTAAATTAGATGAACCCTGTAGGGCAAAAACTTCACAAAATTTTTCCAGGCATGACACATATATGGGATCCACTTTTTTTAATAATATTTAATTCATGTGGGGCCCACACACCATGTGAGTATCGGTAAGAATTCTGGTAGTGAATAGTTCTGTACATAGAGGATAATTCAGATTAGATGGAGAGGAATTGAACCAAACATGGGCTTAGTTTTGGAAACTATTCAGTGAAATTGGCCACCTATGTTCTTCGTGATAATTAGGACATAGGCGTTACACAATTCAAACCCTAGTTTTTTATTTTAAACTTATATCGACTTTTAAGATTGAGGTTGTTAATTACTCGATTATCTCTCCGAAATATAGTAGATCAAATACAGATGGCAATGAAGCGGGTTTGAGGCGGGACATCAGGTTCGGGGCGGGGCACCCCCTGCCCCACCCCGCCCCGCCTTAAACAGGCGGGGCAGGGCGCGGGCTTGCCCCGTTTATTTGTTTATTTTTTTTTCAGTTAACTAATTATTATTTTTTTTGGTAATTTGTAATTTTTTTTTTATTCTTTACGGGACGGGGCCGATTTTTTTGCCATATCTAAGTCCAAGTATTATGTTTGATTATTTACTAAATTTGCTCTTTGAAGGGAAAAGATGGATTGTTAGTTTGGATGCTTTAGAAAATATAATCGTAGGACATCTATTATCAAACTTCGATTTTTGCAATATTATCTAGGACCACGATTGATTATTTAGAGCCTGTGGTAACAATTAAAATCCCATTTAAATTGAAAATATGGTCGTTATTGGGTCCCACCCGTCTAATAAAAGTCAACAATAACGGCTAGTTTTTCAATGTTAATCCGATTTTAATCTCTACCAAACAGGCTATAAAATTTTTAGAATAGTGATTGATGAGAGA
>CAIGRS010203128.1:0-10415 GCA_903798395.1 Fraxinus floribunda | reverse complement strand
TTCATTGTACATTTTTAATATTTATTTATATGTAATTGCATAAAATAAAATTTTGCTCATACTTTTGTATTTGTTGATATAGGAATTGGAAAGTATCTACTACCTTAACATGTGGATTATTACAGAGAAATAGGAAAGGAAACACAAAACAGGAAGAAAATGATTTTGGAGTTGACACTAGTAAAATATGCATGTTCACATCTTTAAAACATTTTGGTGGTGTCTTAAACAGTCCTTAAAGGGGAAAGTGGGTAAGAGTTAGCTAGGGACTATCAAGCATTACGACATATCAACGTTCTCCATTAAGTTGAGCAATAAGCAAGTGTTCTCACTTCTAGTGGATAAAAGCTGGGGTCCTAATAAACATTTTGGCTTAGGGAAAACTTGGATTTGAATCTTGAAATATAGTAGATATGCACATGGAGACCCAACATAACTTGCATACAAGAGGTGGAATGGGCTGGATAGAATTTAAAAGAATTACGAAAAAAGAAAAAAAAATTAGTGTACAAAAGAGAGGAGGGGTGAAATGTAGTAGGAGTAATATATACCGTGTTTAAACAACTATGAGGTACTAGAAGTTAAATGGGCTGGCTGGCCTAGGATTTGATTGTATTAGCTGGACTTGTTTGAAGAAGAGTCAATTTGTGTTATAAATATTTATGCTTCACATGTAGGATCAGATTAAAGAACAAGCAAATGATCTTTGGAAGACATGGATAGATGAACACAACAATCCCAAGACATCTTTGATTTAGGAGATTTGAATAATAACACGAAGAATGGTAATTCCAATATGAAAGACTACACGAAAATTTTGGCTTTGGAGAAAGAACATTACACAATTTTGGATTTCAGAATGGCATGACTTGGTGTTAGTCTGTTAAAGATGTAGGCTTTTGATTAAAAACTTATCAAACAGATTTCATCTTGAACTAGAGGTGGATAAGTAGTTCGGTAAGGATTATACTTTATAGTATGTTTTCTAGAGCCTAATTACGCAACATAAGTTAGAAAAGAAATTCATATAACAAAATGGCATAACTTCTCGTACAATGAACTGCAAGTGGCTTTTAAGGATATAGTTCTATATGAAAGAAACGATATATGTATGGAGATAAAAATTTGATGTGGGATGGGTTATGATGCACAAACAGTTCTACTAGGTACGGCGTGTCCAGACGTATCTTATTGTGTCCCATCGGATATCGACACTCTTTGGACAATCTATGACTTAGGCCCCACACCACATGCCGTGTCTTATTATTTTTATATTTTTTAAACTTCTTGAGCTTGATGATACTTTAGGAACAATCTTCGGCATATATTCCACTTCGAATGTTTCTTATCCTATAATAAAAAAGTATAAAAATAATAATAAGAGATATAAATTTAAGATTTTATGATATTTAAATCTAGGTGTCCTTGAAGTGTCTACGTCCTACATTTTTTATAAAAATCACATGTTGTTATGTCATGTAGTTGTCTATGTCCATTTCCGTCAACTTAGGGTATGAGGTTGTTAACTGCATTGGGAATCTTAAAAAGAAAGTATTAGGAGAGTCCAAGGGTAGAAACCTAATGAAGAAATGAGGTGATGAATTAAGATGGTGCCAATAACACTTGAGGCTAAAAGAGAATGTTATAGAAACTAATGAAAATATAAAAATAAGGATGTTCTTGAAAATTACAAGCTATCTAAATTGGAAGCAAAGAGGGTGATTCAACACTTGCTAGTCGGAGCTTATGATGAATTCGATAATAATGGGGGAACCAAGGGTGTGAAGGAGTCATTTCTTCGACATCTTGGTTGAAGGAAAAGGTTAATATTTAAACCAAGCAAGTTTATTGAGGATGAAAACTATGGTGTTATTTCGTGGTGATGAAATCATAAAGTTGGTGAAAATATTTTGACAAGCTATTTAGTGGAAGATTGAGATCTTGGGGACCTATGAAATTCTCTTGTAAATGGAAGTGCTACCACAATCTATATTAGGCAGATTCGGGTGGCATGAGGGAGGCTATGTGGAGAATGCAAATGTGAAATAAAATTGGTTTTGATGGATGTTCTTTAAAAGTGTGTGGATTTCTTAGTGAGGTGGGTATTTCGTAATTGACGTAATTATTAGATGAGAAGTTAAATTTTTTAAAAAAAATGCTTGATAAATGGAGAAAGAGTGTTACAATACATATCTTTGAAGATAAAAAAAATAATAATAATTCAAGATTGTATATGCTATAGAGATATTACGAAAGTATAATTCGGGTGTAATTCAGAGTCATTAGAGAATTGATCTGGTCTACACTAGAGAAATCTATTGCGGAAGCCATCTATGAACTTCAGATATTGATGAAAAAGAAAATAAAAAAGGAGCAAGTTTTGCAATGCATTGGGAAAAAGCATATGATTCGGGTACTAACGAAGTGCTGTGGTGAGTGTTGTTTGGGGAAAAAAATGCCTCTCTAGGATATATCAATATTAGCAAAAATATGTACAGTAGAGAAGTCACAAGTGTGAGATCTAGATGTCCAGTGATGGTAATAGTAGAAAATTCTTATTAGTAAAGGCTTGATACAAAATTTTGTCTTGAGTTATTTTTTTGCATAAAATTCGTGAATTTTGATTCTTTTATTGGGAGTATTATAGCTGAAAAATATGTAACTGGTCACGTAATGCAGTGCACCTGATTACAATTCAATTAAATGACTGACTATTGCTGTTGTGCCTAGGGGATTCAACAAGGCTTATAACTGGAAGTGCAGACCAGACAGCAAAGCTATGGGATGTTCAAACTGGAACTCAGCTTTACACCTTCAATTTTGATTCCCCAGCTAGGTCTGTTGATTATGCAGTTGGTGATAAGCTGGCTGTGATCACCACGGACCCTTTTATGGGATTAACTTCTGCTATTCACATCAAGCGCATAGCCGGAGACCCCAGTGACCGTAAGTATCGAGTACTTGTGTGCGTGTGCGTGTGCGTGTGCGTGTGCGTGTGTATGGAGAGTGGTGGAAATAATCTACCGAGCACCGTTGCTTAGCTAAGCAACAATAACATGGCACATCAATTATTTGGTGAATAAGTTCATGGTGGGTGGGTCACATCGAAGTAATTAAATGATCCACCAATTATAGAGGGATGGTCTACCAAGCACCCTTGCTTAGCATAACAATGACGGGGTATATCAGTTAATTGTTTAATAACTTCATGGTAGGTCCCAGGAACTATCCTCCAATTAATTGATATACCATGTCATTGATGTTTAACTCATGTAAGCAATAGTAGCCTGTAGATGATTTCTCTCTCTCTCTCTCTCTCTCTCTCTCTCTACATATATATATATATATATATATATATTGCAAGTAAATTTGCTTATTGTGGTGCTGCCCTTTCTGCTCTCTTTGGATGGGGTCAGGGCACCTGATTGTTGTTAGAGATGGTTATACCGCTCCCCTTAAGGTGGATGTATGCACATATTGATAACTTAGTATTGTACGGTTCTTCTTTTAGGATGTTGATTTTATGTGGTTTATATGTTTATATTTTTTATTCTGGCCTAGGTATAATTTATGCAATCTTTAGCTATGTTATACATTGTGTTCTGCTTATATTAAATTCAAACGCAGTTGTCAGAACCTTTTGTTACTTGTCTTCCTAGTTTATATTGCCAAATCTTTTAGTAGCCAGTAAATTGTAAATGTGGGATGCATTGCAGAGACTGGTGAATCTGTCGTCATTCTCAAGGGCCCCCAGGGAAGAATCAACAGAGCAGTTTGGGGACCTCTGAATAAGACAATAATAAGTGCTGGTGAAGATGCTGTAATTCGTATCTGGGATTCTGAGGTTGTAAATTATATTTTATCTCATCTTTATCTGATATTTTTGCAAGAAAAAGGTTGTTACTAGTGACTAGATAGGTAAATATTTGCTTATGAAATTTCTGGGTAATCATTCACTCACTTAATGGAGCTTTGGATTTTGTATGCAGCCTTTTGTTTCTTTATGCACTCACCTTTATGTGCCTGCTAATTTTTTATGCCTTCATTGATATGAAAATAGTATGTTGTGTGTTTCTAACTGACAGACGGAGAAATTATTGAAAGAGTCTGACAAGGAAGATGGCCACAAAAAACCCATTACATCACTTTCAAAATCTAACGACTGTTCACATTTCATCACTGGTTCCCTAGATAAATCTGCAAAGGTATGGTATTTTTTTCCTTAATCTTTTGAGTATCCTCTTAACCCTTTTGTTTTTATGTACCTACACCTCCGTTTTCACTTTCTTATTGGCTGACTCCTATGCTTGTTCACTAGCTTTGGGATACAAGAACTTTGACGCTCATCAAGACCTATGTAACTGAACGCCCAGTGAATGCAGTTGCAATGTCTCCACTTCTTGATCATGTATGTGCTGACAGAGAACTTAACTTTAAAAAATTCATGGTGCTACTGTTCTTCCTTAGTTCATATACTTAATGTAGATGCATTTTCTTTTCTTGCCTTTGTATTTATTTGAATCCGTCTTGTTCATTGGTGAACAAATTGGCAACTTATTTCCTTAAGACTGTCTTAAGAGCTAACTAATGCTTAACTTGTGAGGATGTAAGATTAGCATGTTTGAGATCTAGAACTATTACATCGATCTGATCTTTGAACTATAATATGTGATTTTCGACTTGGATGATTTAATCATAGGTTGTCGAAGTATTTTAGAATTTGATTAGCAAGCCAAGCAACATGGAAGATAAGTTACTCATAATAGGAATCTTCTTAATCCTGAATTCTTAAAGTGATGTTACACATTTATGGAGGGCAGATGTTGACTAAGCATAGACGTTGGAAATTGACTTTGAAACTCCTGCTCCCTTCAACCACTCCACTTCACCGAGGTGTGCAAGGTGTAGATGCTGACCTTTATGCTTCATAGAGTTAGCTATTAATCTTATATATTTTGTCCCCTTGTTGGACTTGATGAAATAGTGCAGTTGATTATGATGCATGGGCACCCTTACTAGGGTAGTGCCTTCATGCCCAACACGTCATATCGGACCCCAACATTCAAAACGCTCAAGGACATGTATCGAACAATATATCGATATATGTGTCCTACTGTTCCAAAAAAATCACATATCCATGTGTCCGTGTCTATGCAACTTAGAGTTGACCATCTTATATTTTATTTTGTTGAAATCAATAATATCTATTAATTAATAATATCTCTACAAAACAACTTTGTTTCGCGTTGCAAAATTGTAAACTTTTGAGGAATTCTTTTGCAGTATTTATCATGGGAGGAAAAAAAGGTTGCTGTCATTTTTTCTGTCTATTTGTGTCTATAAACGTGTATTGCTATTAATTTTTTGTTCAATTGGCAGTATATATACAAGGGAAATGCTACGAGTACATAACATTTTCCATAATAGTGACATGTGCCGACACGGGATTTTTCAAAAAGTATTGACACGATACGTCGTCGACACATCTATTAAATTATTTAAAATTCTTCATTTATATAGTATAAATTTAATTTTATACTTGTTATTAATTTATTTTTTTTTTTGTTGAAATTTTTTAAATATGAGTACCGATTTGTTATTTGCAAAAATATATCATATTTTTGATAAAGAAAGAAAAACGACTATAGTAGAGTGTCCGATGAATGTCAACATCCGACATGTGTCCAACACGGATACGCTACTTTAGTTGAAGTGTTCGTGCAACATATATTATGGATAATTATATTTAAGCATTTACTGTCAAGTTCAAAATTTTGAATCTAGGAAGCCAAATCAATGAAAAAAATATATATTACAACTTGTGAGGGAAGGGTTCAATCAAACACAACCTGCACACACATTAGGAGTTCAACACCATATTAGTTATGTTGATTCATATTATCCCTTTTTTATTGCATGGAAATTGATTCTAATGTAAGGAGAATGATTCTAAAGGAAATGTGAATGTACATAATATTTTATGCCAGCAGTATCATATGTTATAAGATGATATGACAAGGATAAATTAAAATCACTAAAAATTGATAATTTTAAATAACTTATGATTATTGATCATTAGAGAGCCGACTCTACCTGAAATACTCTTGATTGTACATGGATGTGGATGTGCTTGTCTCCATTGTTTATGTTCAACCAGATCTATAGTAATCAATAACAGATTTCATCTAGTTGATATTTTTATGTCTGTAAGACTTTCATCACATATGTTTCTTTCCTTCTCTTGTGTTGATTTTGTGACTTTTATGATTTTCAGGTGGTTCTTGGAGGTGGTCAGGATGCATCAGCTGTCACCACCACAGATCACCGTGCTGGAAAGTTTGAAGCCAAATTCTACGACAAGGTAAATATCATTGTTTCTTAGGAATGAAGTTGCAATCAAATTAAATCAATATTATGAATATTTAATGGAATTTTAGGAACATTTAGTCGTATCTAACAATTTGTATATGCTGTTTTTGTGCTTGGTTAGATCCTTCAAGAAGAAATAGGTGGCGTCAAAGGCCACTTTGGACCGATAAATGCATTGGCATTTAATCCTGGTGGAAAAAGGTGATATTTTGTTTATTACCTTTGCATCCCAGTTGAAGGTGGAATTCATTTGGCCGTCATGAATAAAATTATATTTCGAGTTCACATGCTTGTTCATTCATACTGGTGCTTATACTTTTGACGTCTCTTGTGCTAATATTTTTATGCAAGAGTTTCACTTTTGTAGTTATGTTCCCGTGTTGTTAGAGTCCTGTGGTTGAAGATCTTTATATGATTGTGCATTTGTTCTAGAAATATTAAGCAGAAAGAATGGGTATTGGTTGTCAGCATTGTGGTGGAATTCTATCTGTGGTTGTGATTTTGATGATCTATTGGAGATTTACCGTGTGAGATACGACCCTCCTTAAGCCAACTCAGGTCTTCCATTTCAAGCAAAACTTGGTATTGGGGGGGGTGGTGGTGGGGGCGGGGCGGGGCGTTGAAGTAGTTCCTCTTTGATTTTTTGTTCTTAATTTGAGAATATGGATTACTATGCTACTGATGCTGTAATTCTTTAGAGTACGGAGAAGTTCAAATGCTTTTCTCTATAGTGCCGTTTAACTCCTGGAATGACGTCCCCTGCAGTTTGGAAGATACCATTGAAGCAGTGTTAGAATGAGTTTTTGCAACGTTTTACTCTTCAATTTGTCAAAGCTTGGGTGCTTGGGGCTGTAGATACAATCTCGAGTTTCTTATGAAGTGGGCTTAAGAATTGTTTATTTTGGTGTTATCGTTGCATTTTATAAATTTTCAGTTCTCTTCGGCATGTTTTCTTTATGCCTTGTTATTTGTTGGTTTATCTGTACAAAAATAATGTAATCCTTTTTTTTTTTTGGCACAGTTTCTCGAGTGGGGGTGAAGATGGATATGTGCGATTGCATCACTTTGATCAAGATTATTTCAACATCAAGGTTTAAGCACGGCGAAAGAGTGCAGAAATTTTGTCGTTTAGTTGTTTATTTATGTTGTAATGGTACTTGGCTTTATTATTGATTCATTGGAGCAGAAGTGCTGTGTAGGATAGGCCTGCCACATTTTATACAAGTTCTTATATATGAAGAAGTTATGATTTGGATTCTGTGTTTTGACTACTAATACTTCTCTTTTGTTTACTAGTAATGCTATTTAGCACAATTGATGTTAAAACACGAGTCTAGGTGGCATTAAATGAGAGGTATTCATTGAACATATCACTTAGCGTTACTTAGACTGGTGTTGTAATGTCAATAGTGTTATATAGTATTGTTCTTTGTGTTCTTGATCAGATGCATCTCGACTCATTAAATGCTGATAGTTGTATGCATTCAAATTTTGAAGGCAACGAGGGTGAGAGTCGTAGCAACTAGCAATGCATGTTTGGCTAACCTTAAAATATTGGATTTTTGGATAAATATTTGTATTAGTTAAAGCTAGAATAAACAAGTAACTTATTTTCAGACTAATCATTATCTTAGTGTAAAAATAAGTATATGCTCTTATGGTAAAAAAAATGTTATTTATCTAAATTTGTTTGGAAATAAAAAGTAATAACTCATGAGCTTATCTAACATGGTTCTTATTTGGCATATAAAGAAGATATCAAGAACTCCTAAATTTTTTGCGATTATTTGTAATTATGATTTTGTCTGTACAAAAAATCAAATATTTTTATTGAATTGGATTTTTGGTGATATCATACCCGAACTGATCATTGACCCGATCCAGCTATCGGATTATATCCACGTCAAATGGATTGCATTCAGTAGAAACCATACCTATCTTCACCATACCCTTTTCAAGTGTCTAATAAAATGAAACTCGACATATCATGAAATATGGGGTTTCTACTCAAATGTATTGTACTCTAAACTGTCAACTATTAACGTGACACCATGTTCAATGAAATCCAACCCACTAAGCAGACCCCTAAGTCAAATCCCCTCTTTCACTACATAAGTAGCAGCTAATTGTTCAGCCTCTGTAGATAACAAAGCTAACAGCTGGGATTTCCAATTATGCAAGTGTTTTTAACGGTATAAATATATGGAGAATTAGATTTTCTGTTATAACTATTACCATCAAAATCAAAACCAACAAATCCTTGTAAAGCTATTCCTTCTTTCCCTCTAGTGACAACCCGAGCCACTGATTTGCTTCCTTAATAGAGACTGCTTCTCATAAGTACTAGGTTCAGATCCAAGAAAATCTTGGACAGAAAATGTAGACACAACGTCTGCTTCTTTAGTTCTAGATGGCCTAATCTCTCTCATTTCTCTGTCCCTGCCGTTGGTAGTCATCTAAAAGGGTTTCAACAAGTTCTATCACCTCTTCTAGATTAGGTACTAGTTTTATCTCATCTTCTACCTGAGGCTACTCCATCTGGTCATGGTCTCTTGGCTTTAAAACCAAGAGACATCCATCATATTCAGTTACTCCATGTTGATGACCCTCTTCAGTATTCAGTAATTTTTCTCTCAGACAAAAGTCACCTCACTTTCTTTGAAGATAACCCTTTGGCCTTTTGGCCACAACCTGTAGCCCTTCATCCCCTCACCATATCCTAAAAATATACCCTTTAAAGCCCTTGGTCTAGCTTCCCTTCATTTGGGGGTGCGTAGGTTGCACATCCAAACACACTCGAATTTGAATAATCAACTAAGTGACCACTCCAAACTTGATCAGGAACTTTAAAACTCAAGGCACGAGTGGGACATTTAACCCTGTTTGTCTCTCTTTAAAAAAAATTCTTTATAAAGCATTTTGCACATTCACATAATAAAATATTTTGCACGTAAACCTAAAATTATTTCTTACTTTTTAACTATACATTCTCCAAATAATCACTATTCAAAACATCATTTTTTTTCTCAATAATAACCCATCAAACAGGGCTTATTTATCAATAAGCTATTTCTAGAGCGCAAAATAATTGGGGTAAACCAGAACATGCATCTTACAATCTAAAAAAATCCTATTCATTCTCCCAGCTAAACAATTTTACTGTCTTGTATAGGTGACAATCCTATTTCTCATAGGCTTTGGGATAATTTGGTCATTTAGGAGAAATGACAAACGGCGACCTCTTATTGATTAACTTATAACTGATTCTATTACGGCATCACATTTTATTCATTAGATTATGTGTTTTTAATTCATTGGCTTTGAAGGCACGCTTTGAACATTTGCCCACGTGCATTCTAATAATGATATTTTTAACTAGCTTAGATGGGAATGACTTGCCTATACTTGGTGCGAGCTTCTTCTGCATTCTTATCCCTCACATATAGCTAATACTTCGCAAACACGGGACGAGGCTCGCAAAATATATTTATTGATTCAAGAGTCACCTTCACCATTAAGTTTACAAACACCATATCTACTCCATAACCACCATCTTCACCATCCACCACCACTACCATCTAAGAATCCACTCAAACTACCATCATAAACCCCATCTCCACCACTCTTGTTGAATCACCTCACCAAAAATCTATCGTTGGCCATTGACAAAAAATCACCATGTCTAAAATTATACCACCCTGGCTTGAAATCATGTGAATCACATATGCTCCACCGCTATTGCCTGCACCAGAACCACCACTACCAAATATACATCATTACCTTATCTCATGACCAAGGTTTTCTTCCAAAGCAAAACTAAAATCCAAAAGAAAAATGAAAATAAGAGAGAGAAAAGTAAACAAAATCATTATGTTGAAAATCTTGATATGTTGGGAAATCACAGTTATAGTCTCAACTCACAATACAATCTAGCATATATTTGAAGCATAAATTAAAACTTGGATGAGCAATTCCACAATAACAGAGTTAAAACAAGCTCACCATAACCATTAACCAATGTAAACTAACATCTTACAATGCATAAA
>CAIGRS010203090.1:0-11693 GCA_903798395.1 Fraxinus floribunda | reverse complement strand
ACTCAAAAATGAGGGGTAACACTAGCAATTAAAACAGTTGGTGGCCGTCAATTCTAGACAATTAATAATCTCTCTAGTTAAAGAGAGAAAATTTGAATGGTCCAAAAATGATGGTGTGCAGACCGAATGTACTAGATTATTGAGTTTTTGAATTCGAAATTAACCGGTCTGGTGCCAGGGAATCTGTTGACGATGTTGAATGAAGTCGACGCGATGAAGCAATTGCGTGAGGAAGAAACACCAAGTAGTAGGTGCTAGTTAAGTGATCCTTAATTGTAAATAAATTGTAGTTGAAAGAATATGGACCGTCAATTGCCCTGTCAGAAAATGCTGACTTACGGATCCTTTAGACTTTAGAGTACGCATTTTGCTAGTGTTGACGAATGGCGATAGCACGAGACCCCCTTCACATATTTTACAATTCCATATATACCCTTCGAGTTTCTAAAATATCAATGGTTTAATAACAGAAAACCCCTTACTATTACACGTTGTGAAAAATCCCACACTTATTGAAAATATAACAGAAAATGTCCCGTTCAAAACCTGTCGTACTGAATACAACATTTTAGGTGCGAAAACTTCGTACCGTCCAATTTGGTTAGTTTAACCATTAAAAACAGTAAAAATTGTCAAAATAAAAAGGGAGTAATTGCAATTGTTGTCCCAAACTTTTTTATTTTTGGCAAATTATACAAAGCCCATATTTGAGCCAAATTATTGTAGAATGAGAATGAAAAATATAGTTATTATTGGGGCCCCACACAAGAGATAGAAAATTTGAATTTAAATGTTGATGTGATGCATAACAGTCATATTTTTCATTTTAATGAGATAATAATGCAGATTAAACGGGGCCTAAAACTTTTTATGTGTGCTATCTACAACTAGTTAAACTATTTCATAAATTTTACCATTTCTTCATTCATTCACTTTGACAGGTAAATACAAACAAAAATATAGCATAATAGTCCTAGCTAAGATGCATTTTAAGGGGGCGTTTGAGTCTCATTCTTTTTGATAAATGTATTTTGGAACAGTAGATTGACGGAGAATGTGTGGTTAAAAAAGAAGAAATTTTTTTAGTTTATAAATGTATTGTTGAAAAGAAGAGAGAAAAATGCATTGCGATAGAAATGAGAATCAAACCATTTTGATCAACATGTAAAATAGTCCTATCAAACATGATAAAAAGAACGTGTCCCCATTGACAAAATATACCACAACCCACTATTATGTCCGTGACAAGGCAACAAAATACTAATAAAACAAATGCATCTTGCACTATCTATCTTTATCTCCATTTGATCGAGCGTTTAGTGACATCCTTTCCTACAAATTCTTTGTTACAAGAAAATTATGAATCTTACGAATGTGTGAGTAAAAAGTTATTTTTTACAATTCCTAAACATAAATTTACGATGGAAAAAATGCTTGCGAAAAATCGAATAGGTTGGCATGTTTCTATAAAATAGTCAAATTATATGTATTAAAGTTTTATCTATTGTTTTTAAGAGGAATTGATGTTTAATTTATACTTAATTATCAATTAGTTTTAAGGATATTCAAGAGTGAACGTGGTACTAAAAGTAAGAAATTGGAGAGATTAGTGATATATTCAAATCGTGAGAGAGTGCATTTGTTATTGTCAAAAATGTAGAGTATGTAAGATATTGTCTTAAACATTTAGACATTATCTATATTTTTCTTTGAAAATAATTTGTTCGTGTCTCTTATGTACTTAAAACGACTACTCAAATAACGGTAAGGAAGAGTATAGTTTGAAATTTCAACCAATGCAAGTCAATTTTATAATTAGTTTTGCTCAGAAACGTGAGCATTTGCCATGCGATTGGAACAATTAAAAGTTTGTTTAGCACATATTTTTTAAGTGATTTTTTTTTTTTAAAAAATGTATGATTGAAAATGTTTTGAAAAATTAATTTTAAAATGTGTTATTAAAAAATAGGATTAAATTACGAGTTCATGTATAAATATATAGATTAATAACAGAAAATCCTTTTTAAAAACTTATTATAAAATTACAGAAAACCTCCATTGAAACCTTTTGTGCGAAAACCCCTTATTGTCAAGATCCGTCGGATTTTTTGTTAAAAACAGTAAAAATATCATATTTAAAAAGAAATAATTGCAATTTCAGTACCCAAACTTTTTTTTACAAATTAAATCCAATTTTTATATGTGTCTATAATCCCAAATCTTTAAAATTGTATTTTCCACCCCACCTTATTTTCTTTTTATCCAAAAATCCAATTGAGAATTCACCCAAATTAAAATTAAAAGGGTAAAATGATAGTTTTAAAATTACCACATTAAATAGATAAACAAGAAAACCCAATAAAAGAAGGAAAAAATAAAAAACCTATATATTTTTTTTTTCAAAAAATAAAAAAGCTTATCTCCTTCAAACCCTACCCCTAGCTCATCCACTCTCCTTCCAACCCCATCCCCACCTTCGGCACCACCGCCATCGGAAAAGCACCACCCTTGAATCATTGCACCACCAACTCCACCATTTGTTGCTACATTATCAATTTTTTTTTATCTGATTCTACATTAAACTGAAAAACCCAACAAAACTCATCATCACTAGTCAACGAAAAGTAGATTAAACAAAATAAAACAACATGTATCATTAAAAATGATTCAACACCTTGGAAGGTTTCTTATCAACAAATTTAAGCGCATTCGAATCAATTTGAGAGACTACAGCATCATTCCCTCTACAAAGATTTGATGCAGAAAATGTTCTCGAAAAGACCGATAAATAATAGTTTTTCTGTCCAAAATCAATCGACCCGGATCTACATACTCCATTAAATAAAGGAAATAAAAAATTTATGCGTGAAAAGTAAAATCCCATCAAAGAAAACAAAACCCGTATAACAAACAAACAAAGTCCGATAAAATCTCTTCAACGACACAAAATATGCCATGAAATAATATTGATGGTCCAAAAGATATAGAGAAAAATGAGGTACAAGAAACAATGTCTTTATTGGATTTTAAAGTTTTCACTTTTACCCCTTTGAATTTTAATTTTGGTGGAGTCTCAATTGGATTTTTGGAGAAGAAGACGAAGTGGAGTGGAAAATAAATTTTTAAAAATTTGGGATTGTAGTGACACACATAAAAAAAAATTAAAAAAATTGGATTTAATTTGCGAAAAAAATAAGAAGTTTGGGTACCGAAATTATAATTATTTCTTTTTAATTTTGACATTTTTTATTGTTTTTAATGGAAAATTTGATTGATTTTGACGGTAGGGGGTTCGCACAAAACATTTCAAATATGAGGGTTTTTTTGCGATTTTTAATAGACAGATGGATATATCGTAAATAAAAACATTTTTAGGGGGGATTTTCTACTATTGATCATTTTTAAATAAATGGTTACTTAAAAATGAATTTGGAAAAAAATAATTTTTGAAAAAATAAAAATCAAATATGGCTGAATTCGAGGTCATATGAGCTCCAAAAACTCTCCTTATCAAAGGCACTTGCATTCACTCGCGACAACAATTCAATGTTTGTTATCAATTCTGTTTGGTGTACATAAACCGTACATCACAAAAACACATCAAGAAAGACACAACATGTGGGGGCCCGTCATTTTTTGCAATATTTTATTCATCTGTGGAACCTATCTCCATGTGAGATTTCTGGTGCAATTCTGGTGAACTCTTTCTGGTAGAATGACTTTTTTGTTGTTATATTCACCTACAATTTTTAGCCCATGTTTGTCATCTTTTAAAATTTTAAATTGTTTGCTACAGTACTATTCTCCAACACATATTCACTTAATAAAATATTCTACACACAAATCAATAACATTTCCTTAATGTTTAAACACACATTCTCCATTAACCTACTATTCTATAATACATTACAAAAAATTGATGGCTCTCAAACAGGGCCTTATCCTTCACCTGAATGATTATAAAAATGATAAGTCTAGTGGTATATAATTTTTATCCAAGCCCACTCTATGTGAGTGTTATGTGAACCATTATGGATAACAATTATATACATGAGCATTTCTCTTATAAATAATTCAACTGTGTTACTTGTACATGGAGGTGGAGGAGATTGTGGTTTTGTTGACAACCTCTCGCACGGGTAATTTTTTTCTTTTTTTAATCACAGTGGGGCACATTACTATGAGAGGTTCTCAACCTCTTCGGTGCATCCTTGCTCTACAAATGGAATTGCTCTAAAAAATTTGAATTATTCTACTTCTACCGAATTATTTGACAACTTTTTTGACATATAGCATGGTTGAAAAAATTTAGCATAGGCCGAGTGTCAATGAGTCCTGTTGTAGCCTAGATCACGAAAATCAACGGCCAGAACCATCTTTTCTTTTTTATGATTCCGAGTCCTGTCCTAGTTCATAAATTCATAATTCGCATTTGCCTGCACACTTTGTCCCTTCTCTTTGGACAAACTAGAAAAGGCAAACACGAGAAAGAAACTCTATTGGTGGGCCCTACTTTGCTTAATTATTATTTTAAAACCAAAACTTTCATTTTATGTAGAATTGATCCAAACCTTTAAAAAACTAATAACTGAATTCCAAATGGATGGAAACCGGTAGTTGATTCAATAAATTAACCTTGACCAATTTTGAAGTAACAAAATGGTAACTTTGAATTAAAATTTTTAAAAAATGGAAACAAAAAATCAAAACCCAACCAAGATAAAATTTTAAAGATTTGATATCGTGAGTGCTACAAATTAAATGTTTGGATCAAATCTGCATAAAAAAGTTGGTACCGTAATTGCAAATTTCCCTTTAAAATATGCACATGCAATTATAGGCGTGTTTGGTAGATATTAAAATCGAATTAAAATTGAAAAACTAGCCGTTATTATTTTTATTAGACGAGTGAGATCTAATAACGACTATATTTTCAATTTTAATTGGATTTTAATCCCTACCAAACGGGGCCATAATCTACTTATAATTAAGTGCATGTTCGGTCATTGTTAAAATCCAATTAAAATTGAAAATATAGTCGTTATTAGGTCCCTCTCGTCTAATAAAAGTAAACAACGGTTAGTTTTTCATTTTTAATCCGATTTTAATCTCTACAGAACACGCCCTAAATGCAAAAATTGACATGTATAAAAACATCTTCAATAAACTCTCTAAATCCAAAATAATCTTTATTTTGTAGAGTCAATGCTTAAAAATAAGCTGTAAAAAACTCTATTTTAACTTTTTAAAATAAAGATTGGTTATAACTTTCCAAATTTAGGGAATCAAACCCACTTTCTATTCTTAATTAACAATGATCGTATTTAATAAATTACGAATTTAAATACTCTGCCATTTAAATTATTTAAATCACATTAGATCCGATTAGTCATTAACGTATAAAATTATTATGTTAAATACGATATGAGGAAAAATTAATAAATGTTCATTGAAAAAAGAAAATAAAGATTCAAAATAGAAAGTTCGTTGGAGTATAACAAAAATTATTTTCTAAATTTTAAAATATTTTCTATTATGCATAATATGTTCTTTATAAATAAAAAAATCTCCAATAAGTACTCTAAGTAAACATGTTTTAATGTTATAAACCGTTTCTTATTTTGATCATTTTTTTTTAGATAACCATGTATTCCAGTTTAGCCAGACTAAATTTTGGTCCTCTAGCCATCGGCCTCTCAGCAACTTGAGGAGGTAAACCGCGGGTTATGTCATTGTTGACTCCCAAGTTCCTGCACTACTTATACTCCTGGTCCCAAAAGAGCTCTCCTCATTCCTTCCAGTATCTTGTCTTCGAGATAAATCCCCCTTCCAAGATTGTTGCCCTCAGGATTCGACCTCTCCACCCTGGAGTTGCAAGTCCACAAATGCAATTGTTCCACCAACTCGAATGTGCCCCGGGATTAGAATGTGAATGAATTATTTTTTTTTCCCCAAACGGGGGCATATTTTCTTAGCTGTTTATGGTTGTCTCGAATCTTTCAGTTATTTTAATAATATTAACCGAATAAAGTGAAAAATAAAAAAAGAGTATACATAAATTAGTGTAAAACAACTATTTTTTAAGGTTATGTAACCTACTGGGAGTAGAAAACAAAAACATGTGAACTGCGAAGACCTGTGCTTCTCTTTGTCTGCAGAACGCTTCAACGTCGAGATTCCTATCTCATTGGAAAAACAAACAAAAGACAACACCACAAACATATTAGAAGAACAAATCGAATACGAAAAATTTCATCATAAAACACCCCGAAATAGCCCAGAGTTCCTCACCACTCTACATTCTGAGCCAAAAGAGAAATGGGTTCCTCACATTTCCTCTTCTTTTTCCTTCTACTTCTCACATTTGCCTCTCCAAAACCCATATCTGCAAGCCCTGAACTGACAGCTTTAATGGACTTGAAATCAAGTTTTGACCCGGAAAATTTATATTTGAATTCATGGGTTGTTTCGGGTGATCCGTGTGACGGGTCCTTTGAGGGGGTTGCTTGCAATGAGAAAGGTCAGGTGGCTAATATTTCTTTGCAGGGAAAAGGGCTCGCCGGGAAATTATCGCCGGCGGTTCGTGGGCTTAAACACTTGACGGGTTTGTACTTGCATTACAACTCTTTGTATGGGGAGATTCCTAAAGATATTTCCAACTTGGCGGAGCTTAGCGATCTGTACTTGAATGTCAATAATTTTTCTGGGGAGATTCCATCTGAGATTGGTAACATGCAAAGCTTACAAGGTTAGTTTTATGTTTCTCTCTCTTCTTGATTTTCTTTTGCCTTTCCTTGTTTATTTTGGGTTGATTCTCTCAAATCTTGTGTTCCTGCTGTTTAGATTTTTATTTTTTTTGCCAAGCAAAGTAGAATTTCTGCATTTGGGGTTTCTTTCTGAAAAATTAAACCTTTGTGGAATGATTGGTATAGATCATAGTAGTGATCAGCACTAAAGATGAAAATCAAGCTAAAATGTTGTTCACTATATATACTGTTCATTCTGCTTAACGGACACGTACACCATAAAAATATTTCCCTTGGTTATATAGAGGAAGATAAGAACTTTGCCATAAGAATTGATCATCCGATCTATTTACCTTCTTTCTGCATTCGATTTATGGCTTTTGCTAAAAAGTTTCATTTTTTCTTGCAAATGGTTTCGCGTTTCTTAATTAAACTTTGAGGATTTCCTCCTCCTGAAAATATTTCTTTTTTATCGAAAATTTATTAGTTCTTTTATGACATTTATTTGGTGTATTTTTTGAAAAGTTACTTTTTTTCTTCAGATATGCTAGTCTACTGTGTTGTAAGATTTTTGCTCCTTTTCTTATATATAAAAAAATATTCTTTGTCTCTAGTTCTGCGCCTTTTAACATATATTTGGATGTTCTTGTGAAATTTTCAACGCAGAATCAATTAATTTTTTTGGCATTTTTCTTTTGGATTTGAATTTACAGTTCATGGTCCATTCTCTGTGCAGTTTTGCAGCTCTGTTATAACCAGCTCACTGGAAGCATACCAAC
The DNA here is from genome assembly GCA_903798395.1 of Fraxinus floribunda. Classification (NCBI taxonomy): domain Eukaryota; kingdom Viridiplantae; phylum Streptophyta; class Magnoliopsida; order Lamiales; family Oleaceae; genus Fraxinus; species Fraxinus floribunda. The sequence continues at coordinate 4,168 of CAIGRS010203090.1, read as the reverse complement.
CCAACTGGGGTCTCTGAAGAAGCTGAATGTATTGGCTCTGCAATCTAATCAGTTAACTGGGGCAATTCCTGCTAGCTTGGGAGAAATGGGAGTATTGATGAGACTCGATTTAAGTTTTAATGGCCTCTTCGGATCCATTCCTACAAAACTAGCCGATGCTCCATTGCTTGAAGTCCTAAATGTCCGAAACAACACTCTTTCTGGAAATGTTCCTCTCGGTAATTTGTCATTCGCTCAGTCAACTTATAGCTTTAGATGTTTGTTATAGATTTCAAGAATGTCCTTTTGATTTTAACTTTTATAATTAATGAAGCTCTGAAGAGATTGGTCGATGGATTTCAGTACGAGAATAATCCCGGGCTATGTGGAGCTGGTTTTCCATCCTTGAGAAGTTGCAATGCTTTAGACCATGTCAACCCGAATAGGCCTGAACCCTATGGTGGTGGCTCGACTAGACTCCCGACACGAGATATTCCGGAGACTGCCGATCTAAACTTGAACTGCACTAATGATCATTGTTCGAAGACGTCAAAGACTTCACCGGCATCGGTGGCGGTCGGAGTAGTCTTGGTTTCTGTTATCGTGTCAGCCATAGGTATTCTTACCTTCACACAGTATCGACGTCGTAAACAAAAACTTGGGAGTGCATTTAATATGTCCGATAGCCGTCTCAGTACTGACCAGGCCAATGAGGTCATTAGGAAGAATGGCTCTCCTCTTGTCAGTCTCGAATACTCATACGGGTGGGATCCATTGGCTGAGGGTCGGCGGTTTGGCGTCCCCCAAGAGGTTATGCAGAAGTTTAGTCTCAATTCGCAGGAGATAGAGACAGCTACTCAGTATTTTGCGGATAAGAATTTGTTGGGAAAGAGCAACTATTCAGTGACATATAAAGGAACTTTACGAGATGGATCTGCTGTTGCTATTAAGAGAATCGCGAAAACTAGTTGCAAGTCTGAGGAAGCTGAATTTTTGAAGGGATTGAATGTCCTAACCTCACTGAGATATGAAAATTTAGTTAGACTGAGAGGGTTTTGTTGTTCTCGAGGTCGCGGTGAGTGTTTCCTTGTTTACGATTTCGTTCCGAATGGGAATTTATTTCATTATCTCGATGTCAACGAGGGTGATGGTCAGATTCTTGAATGGTCTACCAGAGTTTCTATCATCAACAGCATTGCCAAAGGTTAGATTTACTGCTAAATTCCTGATAAAGTTTCGAAAGCAATTATAAGACGATGATGACATGTTTGATATGGAGGATTTGACTGCACTTACAAGTCACAATATTGGCTAAGAAACTGAAATTTCATTCGTACTGACTAGTATTTCGTACAAAACATGTATGGAAAGTTATATTAGCGGCCAATGAGTTCCATTCTCTCTTAGGTTCCATAACATACCCCCACCGCCCATTTTACTTTTTGTACTAGATGGTCTAAGTTTACATGCTCTTGTCTCATTGTGCCTGAATTTCTGTAGATCCTGGAATATGTTATTAGATTATATAGGTTGTTCCTTACTGTGTTTACTTCACAAAGCTTCACAGTGACTCCAAATTTAATAATTAAGATCCCACAGGTCTGATTTTCGTAATGGCTTCTGTATGAAGGAACACAATTTTCAACAATCCATGATCGTTCGTTTTATCAGTTTTGCACGTATCTGAGGTTCTTATTTTCTATAAGCAGGTATAGAGTATTTACATGCTTTCAGCGTAAACAAGCCTGCTCTGGTTCACCAAAACATTTCTGCTAAGAACGTGCTGATGGACCAGCAATTTAAACCTTTGCTATCTGATTCGGGCCTACACAAGCTTCTCACAAATGACACCATCTTCTCAGTACTCAAGGCCAGTGCCGGAATGGGATATCTCGCTCCTGAATATACTAATACTGGACGATTCACGGAGAAAAGTGACATCTATGCTTTTGGGGTGCTTATATTCCAGATCCTTTCTGGGAAGCGTAAATATACCACTTCCATGCGAGCTGCTGCTGAGTTGTGCAGATTCCAAGAGTTAATAGATGCAAATCTCCATGGGAGTTTCTTCGAACCTGACGCTGCAAAGATTGCGAAAGTTGCTGTGTTGTGTACACATGATTCTCCAGAGGAGAGGCCGTCAATGGAAACAATTATACAGGAACTCAGTAACTAAGTCCAGTTCTTCTTGTATTCACTAGTTCTCTAAGTCCTTACTCGAGCAACGTCTAGTATGATAGACGGATTCCTACTAACTTGATGGTAAAAACTTTTAGGATTGACTGTTTTATGGCACAGTCCTTTTGCTGAGGACCGAGGCTATTTTTTGAATGTTGTCTTGAAACGTTGTCTATGTTGAATGTTAGGGCCTTTTACTCTTTTATCTTGTGTATTAATGGAAAGGATTCTTTCACTCAGCTTTTGCCTCTGATCTTACTTTACTAATACGTAGTATTAGCCACCATTCAACAAGTGCAGGATTTTAACATTTCTTCCTCTATATTGTCCAGCATTGTCGAGGCCTCATTATAACGTAAATATATTGCACTGTGTTCGGTTTGCAAAATTTTCAGGTGAGACTGTACACCTGTGTGTTAAACTCGAGTCATTGGACTAGCTACACCGTACAGGAAGACCGACAAATTACATTACATGCTTGTCTTTTTCAGTCTTGCGAAGTTGCGTCCAATTCAACCTTTCTATTTAGTAGTTGGGCGAGTGCAAGTGATACTTTGACCTGAAGCATCACATTTTTCTTTAACTGATGGCTGCAGTACACATCCAGCTAACAACGTTTTTGAGTGTCTTCAATTCTCTAAAGCCAACAAGTCCAGTAATAATTCTCTAATCTGGTTTTAATCTCCTATAGCAGGCCCCTGTATGCTGTCGTAGGCCATCGTGGATTCTTTGTGGCGTTCTTGTATCTACTTTCGTCAATGCAAGATGCAACCAAATGAGAACAGGATGTTGAATTTCATTTGTATCTCAATAGGTGTTTGGTCTATGTATTGTTTTTAATTGTAGATCATAACCCGTCAATGCTATCCTATAGATGAATTAGTTTTTAAAAAGAATGACAATGCAATGCGACATCAATGATTCATTACCAATGTTAAGATTATCAAGCTTCAAGTTGGGTGTTTTGTCTGTGGATAGACAACATTATATGTGCAAGGGAAACAGGATTATTGGATCATTTCACGCGACCTCGGCACATTAACATTTGTTGCTGTGAAAGAATAGATCTCACATAATTATGTGGGCAGGGTTTCATGATATCAATTTTTAAATTTTATTTATTTATTTTTATGTCTAAACCTTTGTCACTATCTAATAACATGATCTCAATTGGTCCAGTGATATCTTGATTTATTTTATTTTATTTTATATTTTTAAGGGTAGATCTTGAAGTCTCTTCTTGTATGCCACAAAATTCAATCGAATTTAATACTTTGTTAAATCTTGAATTTGTAAATTGTAACACTTATCGAAGAAATGTTGAAGTTAATCTCGTTTATAGTTTACTAGTGTGGATCGTGCGTTGCACGATAACCGTTAAAATTTTTGTAATTCCAGAATTGAACAATAGTAAAAATAACATGAAATTGTTTCAAGTAAGGTATCTTTAAATTACACCATTTAAAANATGAGATGCTTGGACATTGCACAGAAAAATTCTCTCTAACTTTGTGGATTGATATATATTCTCACCAAACCTGCCTTTCTCCTTCTCCCCATAAGTTGTCAGCAACTGCGTGTGTATATATATATATACTAGTGTGGATCGTGCGTTGCACGATAACTGTTAAAATTTTTGTAATTCCAGAATTGAACAATAGTAAAAATAACATGAAATTGTTTCAAGGGATCTTTAAATTACACCATTTAAAATGCCAATAGCGAAGAAATGAAAACTCAATAGCAACAATAGGGGAACATGAAAGCAAACATCAATGTCCTGTCAAGGAAAAAGAAAATGGAGACAATACAACATAATCTTGAGGGAAACGATACAGCAGAATACCTACCTAATAACTCGTTAAAGATACCCTCACCAATCTGTCCGGGTAGCTCATTAAAAGAACCCTGGCCAAACTCTTCCAGTGCGTTGACAGCTTTAAAGAAATCGATCAGATCTGATATATCAGTCGCTGATCTTCACTAAGGTCAAAGAGGGACAAAATTTGGC
>CAIGRS010203077.1:0-14484 GCA_903798395.1 Fraxinus floribunda | reverse complement strand
TAAGACGTGTCCCCGTACCCTTATTCAAAATTCGGATCCTTTTTAACCGTATCCCCATATCTTCATTTTTAAAATGAGAAGGATCCGACTCCTGGATATGTACCCGCATCCGACACCCGCACCCGAGTCCGAGCAAAATAGAACTAAACCTTATCCCCAAAATTTGAGGTCAGCTACATGAATCCTTTTGTCACCACTTCATTCAGTTCATCATTAGATTATGTGAAAAACAAAATTCATGCAAATGCAGCTAACAGCACAACAAACATGTTTGTAAGTTAGTCACCAAATGTTTCTCGCAGTCCAACGTAGCATGTAGAAGACAGAAAATAAATCAACAAAATGTATGATGCTACCAGAATTTCCATGTTTCAATGAAACAATGTGGCTAGTAGTTTATAAATTAAGAGCCAATAAATGGCATAAATAAAGTTTCAAAGCTGTAAATAAAATGGCTAAGAGCAATGATAAAAATGATTTTGGTAGTTATGAAACAGTTCTCAGATTCCAGAGGGGGAAATGCAAGTTCATGGCAACCACATAGACATCAGGACGGAGTCTTCGTTTTTACAGAGCAATTAAAAAAAAAGAGAGAGAGAGAGAGAAGAAAAACTTAACTGAATGTTAGGCCAACTAAGTAAAACTTGGCTATAGGAACCGAATGTTTGGCCAACTATGTTACTAGATACACCTGAAAAAGGTCTATTCCTAACCTTCCCCTTTGACCAATTGTTAGTTCCCATAATGAAGAATGTACTCTCTAGAATACAGTTGTTCAACAGAGAATCAATAAAGAAAAAATAAAAAGAAAAGAAACATTGAATGCTAGCTTTGTGCTCTAATAAAACTGCCATATTTTACAACTCCAAATGAAACTGCCATACCACAAGCATTGAAATTACCATATTATTCGTGAACACACAATTATAATTTACCTGCATCTGTAGAAGTAGTCAGCTTAAATGGTTTCTGGAGACAAGTACTACATGATTGCAAGGGCATTTCAAGTAACAATCAAAAGAGTTGTAACCTTATTATGTATCCAAAGCACAGGTAACGCTCTAAGCCGTTACTGAACACCAGAACCTTGAGCCCACCCAAAATTCAATAACAGAGAGAAGACAAAAGGCATATTTACAAACAGAAGGAGAATGAATTTGTAAATACAAATACGGAAAGGAAGAAAAACGAAAACAAGTAGAATAGAGTGCCCAAACTTTGGGCCCCTTCGAGAATTTTTTAAGAGAACATAATCCCAAGAAAATATTTTTTGAAGTTTCATTATTATATTGCTACTTTTATGTACTGGGATAATATATTAAAACAAAAAACCCTCATTGCATCAAGTATATGTTTCCATTTTGGCACTATTCAAGTGTTTTTTACTCAAAAGTGTTCAGTAAACAAAGAAAACAAACACTTTTTTTGCATCCCGACAAAATGGTGCATATGTCAGAAAACAAAACTTTGGGATTGAGGATGCTCCCAACCAGGCCTTCAGCTGTGAAGCATGGTTCAATAAATTGACAGAGACCAAGCAACAGTCATTCGTACCACGACATTTCTGCTGCTCTGCCATCCAGTAGGATAGTGAATAACCTCTTCTATTTTGAGGCAAGGATAGCTCCAGCCATTCTATCAGTTTTCATTTTATCCTTACAGGAAGGAGGAGATATTAAGTTATATGGAGAGAGGAAACGAATATTAGCAATTTCTCATCTAAAATATCACTTAATTTGGAAATTATATAATGGGTTACAAAATTTCATTTTATTGTACTTTGTACTAGTCTAGATTAAGTAGATGATCAAAAGTTTGACTGCCAACGTGTCAGCATAGTTTCTCTAACATCTATCTCATGAGATGAATAATGGTATTAATCTTAAATATTATACCATTGCGTTGTTAAGACTTTTTGTTTTCCCAAAAAAAAAAAAAAATTGCACTTTTTTCTCATTCTATGTTTTTCCTAAAAATTTTTTGTATTTGAACACCATACAAGTTCAAACGTCTGTATTAGTCAATACCATTCCAATATGTTGCGAATGCATGACCAGTGACCACCAAGACTTGCTGTATGATTTTGAATTGCTCGAGTGAGTTGGGACGTAGAAGCGAATTGCTGACAATCTCTTTGAAATGGAAGCTACTCAATTTATTAGACATAAGAAAGAAAACTGTCAAAAGCTTCGTTACATTGACTTGAAAAGGAGAAAAAGATCTCGTCCTAGCGAATGCCCAATTCCAAAATCAAGCAGATTGATTCTACCACAATGTGATAAACAGATGGATAATTATACTATGCTCAATGGAGAGATCTATAGCAAGGTAAATAGATACTAATATCAGTCCAGGGTTCCAAAATCTAATTATTTTCTTTTAGGAAATCAGGAAGTTTATCTCACCATCAAGATGCTGAGAAGAATTAAAAATCTCAGAATCTTTCCATTCTAATCGCCCTAGGAGTTACATTACTGTGCTGTACTTTTAGCTTAGCACATAAGTTTTAACCCAGACAAATAAAATCAATAACTAAGACCAGTTTGTATCTTTCTTTCGTGCATAAAGGACATTTGTGGTTCACTCCAGCTATCAAAATATGTTGACAGAGAAATAAATATTGAAAATCGTCCTTAGCATTGTACAGTGAACAATATGACACAGACACAACACAACAAAAAACAAGTGAAGAAAAGATGAAAAAGGACACTTACAAGTAGTTTTTAAAATCATATAATAGAAATTTCCCACCAACCTGATAAGCTGCAGTTTGAAGAATCTTATCCAAGTAAAACTGGAAAACATTGTTGGCAAAAATGGCTTCCAAGCATGAGTAAGTATATTTCATCTCATTAGACAAAGCAGTAGCTCCGCTCTCCTTTAACTCTGTTCCATCTTGTATCAACATCAAATGTACAACCCATGCAAACCTTACACAATCAACAAAGCCTTCAACAGTAGGATCATTTGCAGAAGTCATCACCTGAAGGAAGCATTATCTCCCAAATAAGGTTCATGATAGTTGACGCAACAACAGTATAAGATTAGTACTTACAATCTCCTGAAATTCACGCCTAAAAGAAACATCAGAAGACAGGACAGGCACTTTGTCAGGTCCCGTGCTCAATGCATCTGATATGAGAGCGATCACAAGAGAGAAAAGAAGGCTATACGTAATCTGCAGGTAGGAACAAGAATGTATACCATATCAGTAACAGAACTCCCGAAAATTAGCAAAGTGGGAGCAAGAGAGATTTCTTATTCCCCCCCGAGAGAGAAATGTGAAAACCCTCTATCTTTAGTTGTTCTTAGTTTGAAGAATGTGATGTAGTCTAGATTTTACTTATTAATGTTATTCCTATTTCGTCCACTTGATATACGCTCTTTTCAGCCATTATTGACAAAATTCCAGTTCTCTTATCAAAAATGAAGAAACAAGACTACAAGTAGAGCATTTTTGTCAAGATTTGGAGAAACTGATCCAGCCTTATTTGGCATTGGGTACCGTTAGCGTGTAAATATATTTGTACATAACTCTCTTTATATAGCACCATAAGGAGAAAATGACCTTATAACCCTATGGAACCCAACTTATACTGTCTTATACCTTAGATAACTACTAGACAAGTGTAAATAAACTAGAAGCACAAAAAATGGGAGTTGAATATTCAGAACTCTACTGATCTCAAGTGAGAGACATTGGCTTCTGATCAACTTTGCTCTTGAAAGAAATACAATAGCAGCGGATATGGTGAAGTGAAGCCAGTGTCAATTTTCTTCTGGCTGGGACGGCAGCAATGGTAAAAACTCGAGTAAATGGGTCGAGCAGTCTAAGGTATTTAGATATGCATATTTTACCAGCATAATCGTAGTTATGAGGGTGCATCTTAAAAAAAATTCAAGAAATAAATAAATCTAAGAACTATAATATAACTATTAAGCCTTTGTGCCACTAGCACAGCCCAAATAACAGAGAACCACAAGAGCAAAAAGCCAAGACCTGATGCTTTAAGGAATCTGTGCTCCCACTATATTCAACAGCACCATCTTTTAAAGCAAAAAACAAGTCTTTTACGTCTTTAGAACCTGCAAAGAGCAAATGTAATCACATTTCGTAACTGCATTCCTTACATTCATGCTCTATTACAATTACAATCATTATTTTATAGCCACAAGCCAGAGACACAGTGTCGATCGATGGTAAATGTAAAGCATTTGCTAAAGTTGGGAAAGTAGCTACTAGTGCTTTCAGCAACTAGATTCTTAGAATGGTTACAGGATGTAACCTTAGTGAGGAGGTAACAACAGGTGCAATTCATTTTGATATAAAGAATGACAGAAAAAACAAGATAGCCCATAACAACAAGCTGATAAAAGCACAGGCAGCACATCGCCCAATTAATCAGAGAGTACATTTTTCAGCAAGTCTTATCAGAACGAATGGCCTGCAATTGCTCATAATATATAGGCCTGGAAAGTTTCCACTCTCAGAACGCACTCTCAGCCACGACCCTGCTTTGAGGACGAAGGTAGCTGGATATCAAGAAATGCGACTGATGCTGACTTTGGAATTTTTTTTTTTATGCATCAGAGTTTAAGTACGACAATGGTAAATGCTGAAAAACTGTTAACCTTTTAACCACAAATAACTGATTAGACTAACAGGAATGTGAGTTATGCACCATCTGAAAGGCTTCAATCATTAATTTGAATCAATATACATGGAAGACAAGCTCTGTGGTATGTTATTCACAAACAATAGAATTGAATAACAAACAGGAAAGATTGAATTGAGACGGCTCTAATGGTTTATCTTCGCTACAGTAAAATCAACTGTGATCATCATGAAATATTAAAATCCATATAAACATAAGATTTATCATATAATCAAGTTACAGATTGTATAAATTTTAAGGTATTGTTCTATATTTCACTGTTCACATATTGAACAAACGCGCAGAAAATAAAATCCAATTAATTATCTGCTTTTGGAAGCTTACCTGCATGCCCAATCAAAGCAGAAAGAACAAGGCAATGGCCAAGAATGAGCCTTTCCCTACAAATTACAGCTCGCCTTTCTACTAAAGAACCCCTTGAGTCAAGAATGTAATGCTCAGAATTAGGCCCACCAAAACCAGCTGGCTCTTCTCTATTGAGTTCCTATATAAATAAGATAATGAATATTTAGGACATAGCCCAAAATCAATAAATGTCAATGACAATAGCAACCATGTCAATCACTAATGCAGGTTGCCTAGTAACTCTCAAGAAGAGTCTTGCGCCTTCATATACATTCCATGGACCACATTGATTTCATGATTTTAAGGTACATACATATTAAAAGTGCTTCACAATTCAGTATGGTGACTACCCTTCTTCCATTTACACCATAAAAATTTCATCAGATGAACTCATTGCTTATTATCCATTTATAAAGCTCAGCATTTTCGAGCAAACTTTCACAAGCACTAAAGCCACTCGAAAGCCAAAGGATATGTGAACGTGCTTCAATATAAATGAAGAAAGTGGTTTGCTAGAGTGATTTGATATTAACACCCTATCATTCTTGAGAATAAAAATGCAATGGTAATAATGTGAAGACCTTTATGAGTGAAATCAACCGGTGTCTAAGTCCAGCACTAACAAGATCTTCCAAATATTTCTGTATGTCAGCTACAAGATCAGCTTCAAATCCCTGGTCAAGAACAACAGCCTGCAAAAGATGCCAAATGATTCCAATCATCAAGAATACATATAAAAAGACCCTTTTTTTCGCATATCCAGCCAGAATGAAACAATACCCTCAATAGTGTGTAAAGTGCTGTTATTAGGTCTCTTCTCTCTGTATACCAAAGTCCAGCAGCAAGACGTAAGATATCTAAGGGCTCTCGACCAAGCAAGCCCCACTGGAATGAATAAATCATGAAATTAATAGACGTTAGCAGTTAAAAATACAAAAATCAACTTCCTTCAATTGTGCTCGACTCAGAAACTGCTCGTACATCAATATCAATAGAATAATAAAAGTGCAGATAGAAGCAAAGATTTTACCTCTTGATTGGCAGAAACAAGCAATTGCACGCAGTCTATTTCATTGAGATGGAGGTCATCACTCAACTTCAAAGCCTAAGGGTCAAATAATAAAAAAAAAAAAAATTATGCAATTAAAAAGGGAGTTCTTGATAAAGCTAAAGTGTCAGAACAAAAAGCAAACAGCCACTTGATTAGATCGTTAGTAAAGGTATTTCAATTTGGGGATAAATTAAGGTAAGAGTTTTAAGTGGTGAGGACACTGTCTTACATAGACCTAACATAGTTCCCCTTCGAGTTGTAGTTGTTAAAGATATGATTTCACTAGATTTTTTAGTAGATGTAGTGATTGTCACCAGTAAATACAGCCTCATTAACTTTTCTCAAACAAAGAAGGCAAAGTTCTTCACAGTTATGATCCCAAGCACACCTTTCCAAGGAAAAACATCCTTCTTGCACTTCAATAATGGGGTATCAAAGGATCTGACAATGAACTCAGCATAGGCAGTGAGTTTCCACACCAATATACTGAGCACCATTTTTACTAAACCATATAATTCCAGAAGTAGATTTCTGGACCTCAAAATCCTGCAACACCCTCCTAAGTTCAGAATTCACATTGCACCATTAGAGTAGACATGAATTCAGCCATAGAAAACAAATCCATTGATGGAAAAAATGAACAGCTAACTAATGTCATATTAACCCGGAACATCAAGGACCAGACCCTGTTCCCATGACCAACCGAAAAGTCAAACAAATTAATAGCTCTGCTACATAAGAAGTCACAAGTTTATATAGAGCACCAATATCCCCACTCATAACCATATTATCTCCCTTTGACAACCCTCCACACAAACTTTTGGTCTTTGACAAATTTCAACCCAATAGAACATTTTTGAAGTAATAAGATCTCTAGTATCAAGGCCTCCAAATCTGGCAGGTTTCTTGCTCATTCCAGTTCACTTCTTCATATTCCTTACAGTCTCAAGGAATAGCTCAGTAACTTCTCAATTTTATTTTTGATGACAGTTAAAAAGGTGGGAATCAGGAATATAGACATAATAATATAACTGGGTAAACTAGATAAGGTACTAATGAACAGATTTAACTAATCCCCTGGCACATAACTTCCTTTCAAACCTCTTCATAGAAGAGTTTCAAACTTAAGGTGATTTATAAGCACATCCAAAAGGCAAGCTAAGGTAGAATGTGGGTAAGCATAAAACCAAGGATAAATATCAACATAACAGGCCAGAAACATCCACCAAAAAACTTCACTTCTGGCAATATTAACTCTCCATCTAGACACTGCTGAAAACCACTGAATATGCACTTTTTAATTTGACTAACAATTCTCACATAACAACAGGTATAAGTAGTAAAAGAATATGAGACACTCTTATCCTCTAGGTCAGACACAGTGCCAACATCGAAATCAGATATCATCATTGCTGCTATAACCATTTATATGAATTGTTGCGTGCTATCCATAACTAAAACAACCGGAAAATTAGAGTCCTCTTTTTGTAGTAGACACGCTGTAAACATCCCACCATATTCTGACTTCATTGTTAAACAACAATTTTAAATGTGAAAAATAGNTTTTGTAGTAGACACGCTGTAAACATCCCACCATATTCTGACTTCATTGTTAAACAACAATTTTAAATGTGAAAAATAGACAGGGCTTCTCCTCAAGCCCACACAATTAACCAATGTTATGGAAGTTACACCAGACAGGTCTTGGAAGTTTTCCTGCATTATATCAATGCATATTTCCTTCTCTATACAAGGTCTCAAACAAGCTTTTGAAAAAAACTTCAATAGACAAGGTGAAAGCATCGTGAGGTCCGTATGAAGCAATCTTGTACTAGATGAAATAACTTTTATTTAACCAAGAAAGTAAAATTAGGTTCCCTATTTGCCTAAGTGAAAGCCCTACCATATAATGACCAAAATACTAACATCATCTCCCTAATGAAGTAAGAAGAACCACTAATTAAACCATGAGAAAGTGCAGTCACCCTCAATACCCCAAAAGCTGCTCCCTCTCTCTTTAGCTCTGGGTTTCAGAGAACGATCTGCAGAGCCATACACACCAGGAAACACTCACCTTATCCCTATATTAAGAAGTTGACAAAACAGGAAAAAGAATACCAGCCCTCATTGGTTCTCACTTTAAATACGAATCTGGCATCGTTTAACGTGAAGATGCCCGAAAAAAACAAACTAAATAAACTACCACTCCAAATACTCCCAGTCTCGTTTCCAATCATTTTCATATGTCTATCTTGAATGCACGAGACATGAGGACACCAACTTGTCACAGCCTGCTCTACAATTTTCTCTCATCTGGTTTGTTCAGAACCTAACATTCTAGGACAAACGCTTGAGCTCCATAAGATCTTACTACTCCCATCCCCTAATTTTAGCCAAATAAAAGAGACCAAAAAAATTACTTGGTAAACGCTAACTCAAAAATAGACCTTGAGACACAGTTCTACAACACACAAATACTTCTATTACTGAATAATGATATAGTTTTACAAATGATAATCTGAGTTTTATCGAAGGTCCTGGAATTAGAGAGTAATCAAAAGTCGTTCTCTATACAGATTAAGAAAACGTGAAAGCCTTGGGTATCATGCCATGAAAAAGCAACATATATTATGATTCAACTAAGGAGATCTACAGGAAGGGAAATATAGAAAGATCCCTAAATCTTGCATGATTTCACCTAGTGGAAGTGCATTGCAATATTATCTCAAAGGCCTTCACCACTATCATGTTTTCCAATTTCCAATCTCCCTCATCTAGCACCTCAAAGCCTCACATTCCCATATGTTAAGCCCAAATAATTCGGTCATTCTGCCTGCTATCCCGTATCGACAACCTTTTACCTTTCATTTGTACAATTTATACATTTCGTTCAGCCTTGTTCTTTGGAAGATCTATCTCATGTCTAGTATATAAAATCAACCATAAACCATGAACCTAACCAGTGCACTGTAACTAATACCAATAAAGCCATTCAACTGAAGGAGTATTTCATGTTCGAAATCAATAGAAATTATATGACATTTAATAATGAGAACAATGTTTAGTAGTGGGAAAAGGTTAGATGGAACAGAACAAAGTAGGTTATGCAAGAGACATGTGACCATGTAAAGTATAATTGTCTTGTGAGCTATCAAACTTCTTTATTGCCCTCCCGTTTCTTTCTGTTTTTCTTTCTCGGCCACCATTTTTTATTTGCTAATAAATTTCTGAAATCTACCCCACTGGAGTTATTTCACACGAGGATATATTCTCTTGATTTATACAGCACAGATGTGACATGGGACACAGGTGCTGGACATGTAACTTTTCAAAAAAGCAACACACTGACGCATGAGGGAAGAGTTGACAAAAAATTCTTCAAAAGACATCATATCTTCAGTGTACTTTATAAATTTATTAAAGTTGTAATTTTTTCAACTTTGCATATGAGTTTGTACACAAATTTGAAATCTACCGTTCATGCCTAATTTCACAAAATAAAATTATTTAAACGTCCAGAGACAGAGTCAATAAAACAAATTACATGAAGTCATAAAACTTTTATGATTATTATCTTTTCTACACAAATATTTTAGTACTTCAAAATTTTCCAAATTATAACATCTACAAGACGAGGCTTGTCATATGCATAACATTCAAAGACAGGTCCCTCGCATGTCTGTCACTAAAATAAGTATAGAAAATATTGAATGCGCCACATGGAGAACTAGGCACATGCCTGAGGCGTGTCGTGAAAGTGTCATCCATGTGCTGAAAATTTAAAAGCCAGAATGTCATGAAACTAAGAAGCAAAGTTAGTATTCTTTCCACACAAAGCAAAATAATGAACCAAAGAAAGAAATACACATGTTAACGTACTATCTGAACATCCTGATCGTCAAGTGAAATTGGCCCCGTATCTGGCAGTCTCACTTCTTTTGATTGGACTTGAGCTCTGTCCGACTGTTTTGGAGGCTGCATATTTTGAAGGGGGGAAAAAAGAATGAATAACTACATTGAGATTCATGTACAGATTTACCTTTTGCATCAACGCCAAGAGGACATTTCAAATTAACAATCCAAGTAAAACCAAAATAAAGTAAAATATATTAATAAGGCACAATTTCATGAATAAGAAAAATCTAATGCACATGTCTAGCCATGTATGTCCTTCCTAGGTTTATTAATATATTGTCAAAACAGTAAATTGCATCAACTTCTACCTTTAAAATATATTAATAAGTGCCATTACATTGTTTATGAACTGCAATTACATGAGAAGGGAAAAGAAGAAAGAATGTGAAGCTTAAACACCCCAACATTCAAATTATCCTTGACACTATACTTCCATACTAGAATTTTTTTCCCAACATAATTATCCAAATTTCCCTGATAAAGACACTATTTAACAAGCTAATTTTCAAAATACTAGTTCCACAATGTAATATCGTAGCTGCATAACTGAACACGAATAAATTTCCTTCGATTTTTTACACCAAACATTGAAAAGTCTTTTTCAGAAGATGACACATACACGCACAAACACGAGCAGAAAGAGGGAATGCGTACCGGGTAGGAGAGGAGGGACTTAAAGGCAGACAGAGAGTGGCGAACGGCGTGAATGAGCTCGATTCTCTGTGATGGCGTGGGCGGTGTGGGACCAAGGAGGGCTGATTCGGCTATCGATAAGAGTTGCTTCGGCGATACCATTGCGCTTTAAATACAAATGAACTGAAAAAACTGGTAGATATATAGTGCAAGAAAATGAAGATTGAGATTTACGATTCTGCAAATGAGAGTGAAAATTGGAGGCTTCTCTGTGTTGAAACTTGAAAGGGGGGGACGAGTGTGTTTCAGGGCGGGAAAAGCCCTAATTGAGGTTTTAGAGATGCAGGTAGCAGCGGAAAATCTGAGCTTATGTTTCGGGCATGTGCAATAAACGGGCTTCGTAGCTAATAAATTTAGGGGGAAATTTACAGCAGCAGACCCTAACCTTTCACTTTTTCGAAAATTTTGCCTTAACTTTCATTTTATGCTACACAGTCCCAAATCTTTCAAAAATATGTACAAATCCAAATGGATAGAAGTTGTTAGTTGACCAAAAAGTCAAAATTGTCAAATTAAAAAGAGTAAAACTATAACTTTAAATTTTCCTTACATTAATGGCATATTTGGATCGGATTAAAATCTAATTTTAATTTAAGTCTGAGTCTGAATCAAACAATCAATATCAACCACATCTTTCATGGGTCTCACATCTTTTCAACTACACATTTCAAAAACTTCTATCACATCCATTAAAAATCTGATTTTAATCCATACCAAACACCTTCTAAATAAGTTAAAAAATTAAGCTCCCATTTGGCGCACATTATTCCAAAAGAATGCATTTTTTGGTTGATGTGATGGGAAATATGTAGTTGAAAAAGAAGAAAAAGTTATTGATGTGATGGAAAATATTATTTCATTGGATAATGTGTGGTCAAAAATGAGTAGAAGAACGAAAACGAAAAAAAATGTGGCCCAAACAGGGGCTAAATTAAAAAACCAAAAAAAAGTTAAAAAAGAAACAAAAATCATCTCCACCATCACCGCCTCTCCTTCCTCCCCGAAATCAGTCCATCACCATCGGTCGTCGCATCTACAATAGTCACCACCACTTGACTCTCCTTCATCCCCAAAATCAATACACCACCACCGCTCGTCGCCACCTACAACAGCCACCACCACCTGATTCTCATTCCTCCCAAAATCAGTCCACAACCATCACCCGTCGTAGCCTACAACAGTCACCATCACTCGACTTTCCTTCCTCTCCAAAATCAGTCCACCACCACCACTCGTCGCCACCCACAACAGCCACCACCACCCGACTCTCCTTCTTCATCAAAACATTATGTCCACCACCACCTGACTCTCTTTCTTCCCCTAAACATCCTGCAGGAAGAAGTTGAGATTGTAACTTAGCCCTTGTTTGAGCCACATTAAAATTTTCATTATCATTATTCTATTCATTTTCAACCACACATTTTTCAATAAAATAATATCTTTCATTACATTAATAACTTTTCCTTCATTTTTAACCATACATTCTCCATCGATCTACTATTCCAGAATATATTCTTCCAAAATAATGTGGCTCAAACACACCCTTACTGTAAAATCCAAAACCAAGATGGAATGATCAAATGAAAAAGCAAAGAAATCAAGATTCGAGATCAGAAAATTGGAAAGATCTTTTGGGTTCAAGGGGCTGACCCTGGGGATCGACACTAGGGGTTGATAGATGAAAGTGAGATAAGGCATTAGAGTTGGTGCAATGTTGGGCGGCACTGCTGATGGCTAATTTTCAAGTCGGGGTGAGAAAGAGTGGAGGGCAGGGTAGAGTAGGATAGGGTAGGGTAGGGTAGAGTGGGGTGGGTGCTGGCGTTTGGTTTTTTTCTGATTATTTATTATTCATTTGCTTATTCAATGTTATAATTGGAAAGTTACCATTTTACCCATTTTAGTTTGCTCAAAATCGATCAAAATTTAGCTTTTATGGTCAACTAACGATTTTCCATTTATTTGGACTCCATGTGCATATTTTTAAAAAATTTGGGACTGTGGATGACATAACGTGAAAATTAGGGTAAAATTTGCAAAAAAAAAAAAGTAAAAGGTTAGAGACTGCTGCTGCAATTTTCCCTAAATTTAGAGCATGTTTGTTGAGTTTAAATTACTTATAAGTTAATCAAGCCCTCGTTTAACGACCATTTTTACAAAGCTTTTATTTTTTGCCCAAACTCATTTTCAACCACGCGTTCTCACAGTAAGATATTCTGTACGTAAACTTAAAATTTTTCATATTTTTTAACTACACATCTTTCAAAAAATCAATATTCCAAAACTCATTTTCTTCAAAAATCTAGTTTTAATGATTATCAAACTAGGGTTAAACTCTATTTTTATTTACTTATTTTGTAAGATTCGCAATTTTACTACTTTTAATCACGTATCATTCGTAATTCAATAGGTAAAAAGTTTACACAAGCAAGCACTTGGGCAAAATTGGAGCGGTTCTCAAATCTTATACTTTTGACACTGTTATCACGTATGTGTAAGGTAAGTGGTAGAAGGGGTTTGGGCAAGGGCGGGTAGGGTAGTGTAGTGTAGGGTTGGGTTGGTTAGAGAAGGAATATTTTATTTTATTTTTAATTTTTAATTTTTTCTTTCTTTTTTAAAATTATTTTAATTAGGATTCATTTACACTTTTTGAGAAAAATGAGATTCTAGCTATAGTTATTCCCTTTTTATCATTATTTTTTCCTCTCTTTTTTTATTTAAAGATGGGGATAAATTAATTATTTTAACAAGTCTTTAATGGTAGATGTTAGGTTTTGTGACAAAAATTTCATGTGATTTAGAAATTTGTTGCATAAAGAAAGTTTAAGGTACTTGGGTTTGTAGAGTTCTAAATTGTGAAGATCAAATTTGATCGTGGATTGGAAATTTGGCTTAGAAAAGGATCTGGAGATTAAGTAAAATACTTTGGAACGGAAAAAAAAAATAATAATTTCAGCAAGCCCGACACCCCTTAATGGGCATGGACCCGACGCCTTGGCGCTCTGGTAGCAAATTTTTTCGCATTTTTTTGTTTTTATCCGGATTTTGGGACTTTTTCTTCATCTTGGACTCTACCTCATCCACAACTTCGAGAATTGGCTTCTATAAATACTCCACAAGGTATAGTCACTTCATAAGGTGAAAAGGCAAGACTCAAGAGAAAATATAACAATTAGATCATTGTTATTATACATTAAAAATATGAAAGAATTGTTTAGATTAGATTGAAATGATCAAAATCTTGTAAGACAATTGTTTGTTTCTTGGTGTAATAAATCTCACATTTCACAATTATCTTGATTGTTGTGTGATCCATTAAATTTCATATGTCTATATTTTTTCGTCTTTAATTGTTTGGTCGGTTTCTCAACAAGTGATATCAAAACGTTGTTGATATCGGGTTGGTTCATTACAAGTGGTATTAGAGCGATTGTGATATCTTATTTGTTTCACAACAAGTAGTATCATAACTAAATGTTTTTTGACGGTTTCTTGGGAGGTCCAAATTGATTATTAAAGCGAGGTTGAAATAAGGTTGATTGTTCAGGGATGACAACTTTGAAATTTGAAATTCCGCTTTTAGATCGCAACAGTAGATTTTCATTGTGGAAAGTCAAGATACGAACGGTTCTTGCTCAATTAGATCTTGATAATGCTTTGTTGGGGATTGATAGAATGCCCACAACAATGACTGGGGAGGAAAAATAACGGAAGGATCGGAAAGTCTTATCTCATATACATCTTCATCTTTCTAATGAAACTCTTCAGGACATGGTAAAGGAAAAAAGTGTCGCTGCATTGTGGTTG
>CAIGRS010203028.1:0-10821 GCA_903798395.1 Fraxinus floribunda | reverse complement strand
AATTAATGGGTGTCAAACGGGGGCTAAAATTAAAAATATGGTCGTTATTGGGTCCCACCAGTCTAATAAAAGTCAACAATAACGACTAATTTTTCAATTTTAATCCGATTTTAATCTCTACCAAACAGGCTCTTAATGTGTTGGGGGAGTCATAAGTTGTATATGGTATATAATGGTATATGAGTAGCTTTCCCAATTGCCTCAGGTTTATTAATTTCCAATTCTGAGAGGCCCAAATAACCAATAAAACAATGCCAAAATCTAGAGATTGGCCATCTTCCTATACTTCTAATTTTCTGAAATAACAGTTACTAAATTACATGTCAATATGTTTTTTTTTGAAGAAAGGTGTCATAATGTTACTTTTTTACAACATTCTTTCAATTCTTTTTCTTTTTCTTTTAATTTCGTGGTAGAACTATTCAGCACCTTCTTCGGGAAATATCGAATTGTTTGCCTTAATAGCTCTTACACAGGACAATGCTTAGACCCAGGATGTTAAATTTAGTAATATGTTGTGAGGAGTTAGTTTGCTTTCTTTGAAATAGAGGGGGTCAATGAACAGCAGAGCATCTGCTTTTAGAATAAATATTTGTTCATATCATTAAGTTTCTCTTCCATCAGAATATCATGGAGGTATGGTCATGGGTTAACGTGTATGATGTGCGTGAAAAGAGAATTTCTTTTGTATTTTGAGATTCAGGGAAAGATAACCTATGATAGTTTATTTGAAATTCTTATGGAGCAACATCACTTTTCTCTCATTTCCGTAGGTGTGTGTATAGATGTACTTAATACTTTGATTTGGTTGGTTTCATAGGGATGATGGAAACATTGAAGGCTAAATTGAAAGCTTGGGAGAAAGAAAGAGGGGTTGAGTTCTCATATGATGGTGTAAGCATTTCTCTTGTTAGAAATACCTTATTTGATTCGAAGATCTTATTAAGCCCATATTTGTTGTAGATTAAAATCAGATTTTTAGTAGATTTTGATAAAAGTTGATGAAATGTGTGGTTTAAAAGTTGTGAGTCCCATAAAATGTGGTTAAAATTAACTGTCGACTTTGACTTGAAATTAAAATCAGATTATTATTTGTATCAAACAGGGGCTATGACTTGCGGTTTTCATCTTAAAATATTAAGCATATTGAGAGAAGTAACACAAACACTTATATTTTTATATTTATTCGATAAGAGATTTACCCATTGATATGCCTCATAAGATGGTGGTTCTTTTGAGCAAATCAATCATGAAATTCAAGCGCTCCTTTGAGTCTTAAACAAATCAAATTGTTCGTTAGAAATTAATGGGCTTTAATGCTATATTAAGCCCATGTTTAGTGTAGATTAAAATTATATTTTTAGTAGATTTCGATAAAATTTGATTAAATATGTGATTAAGTCCATGTTTGATACACATTAAAATTTTCATTCTCATTCTTCTACTCATTTTCAAACACACATTTATCAATAAAATAATATTTTCCATCACATCAATAACTTTTCCTTCTTTTTCAATCACACATTCTACATCAATCTACTATTCCAAAATATATTCTTTCAAAATGATGTGGCTCAATCACACCCTAAAAAGTTGTACGTTCAATGAGATGTGTAGTTAAAATTGATTATTGACTTTGACTTGTGATTAAAATTAAATTTTGATCCATACGAAACAGGGACTAAGACTTGAGATTTCATCTTAAAAGATCAATATTGTTAAGAGAAGTAGCTCAAACACTTATATGTTGATTTATATTTTCATTTTTTTCAATGTGGAAGTTATTCCTTACAGATCTCACAATTGTCTTTTCTTTAGGCAACCAATGTATATTGAACCACCTTATTTAAAAGTTTAAGTTGTTAGAGAGGAAAGTGTTTGTTAATTTAATTTTAAGTATTCAAGACGCCTCTCACGTGCAAGGCAGATGAATTTTTCATCAAGGGTCTGACATATAAAAAATTTCCATAGATGGGTGAAGACAAGACTTGAACTCGGAACCCTGCTCTGATACTTTGTGAACCATCTTATCTATTATGGCTGATTTTGGTTTCTTATCATCCAGGTTAGTCTTCTCTCAATGCTCGAAAAGTACTGTGTCTTAAAGCAGCAGAAAGAGCAAGAACGTCAAAGGCAGAGGGTATCCTTACTATTTGAACAAATGTTGATGTTGGATTTGTTTTGAGTTACTGCGACTAAATGTTATAACCATGAATGTGCATATTAGGACCAGAAGAAGCTTCAAGGACAGTTGATAGCAGAGCAGGAAGCACTCTTCGGATCAAAACCGTGTCCATCAAACAGTGGGAAGAAGAATTATAGACCTTCAACAGGAGGTGTGACAGATAAGAGACTTTCTTTAGGAGGGGCAGTTCTTCGAAATGCATATACAAAGAAAGCTGGTCTCTCGTCTCATTCACATGCGAAGCAGCAAACTTCATGCAGCCATAACCAAAGTTCTGGTAATATTTATTAGAAGTTAGAACTTTTCTTTTGATGAGTTCCTTTCATATGCAATGGTAGTTGGGACTTCATATATGGTGGATGCTGAAACACGACAATTGTCTTACTGACTATGCTCTAATCCCTATTATGAGAGTAGCATTAAGCAAAATGAAATAAAAAATCTAACACCAGAAAACACAATTTTTTTTCTAGTGTTTACCCTCTATATGTCCACTCATTGCTGCGTGTTTTGACTATGAAGAAAAACAATTACTATACTGATCTCATGCCTCTCAATCTGTGTCTCAAAGAAAATGGCCATGCATGCCCTATATATATATGAAGGAATATTGTCGCTATCTAATCCATGTATAGAATGTCGAAGTGTATAGTTCAATTAGGCTCTGAGCGTCCAACTGATGTCACCTGTGCACAACCTGCTATGTTGGGACTACTAAATCCTAACTATACATGTATGTGTCTTGTTATATATGCTAACCAATTGTGTATCAATTGTTTTGGTGTCAATTTTATGCAGTCAAGAACAACATTTCCGGTGGTAATTCATCAAAGTTACAATCATTGCTGATTCGGAAGCCCCTGTCTCCTCTATCGCCGAATGTTGACTCTGCTAATATTCAGGATCAGAATGTGACAAGTGCAGAACTCCAGGATATGCAAAATGTTTATAAAACCCCAGTGGAAAGTCCAATGAAGAATGTTTCCAGTTTTAATGAAAGCAAAACTCCAAAAACCATGCCAATCACAGCGCTGGAAACTCCACCAACGGCGTCGATCAAAATGCAGACAGTCATGACCCCGGCTACACCTTTCCGTACTGAAGATGTTGAGTATTCTTTCGAGGAAAGACGAGCTGGTTTCATCGGTCCTAAGCCACGTTTGAAGTCCTCGCTGCCACTAGTTTAACCTATTAGAAATGGACTTGGAGGATGAGTCTCTCTCTCATGAGCCTCCCTAGTTAGTCAAGGTTTTCCTTGGTGATTCTAAATGTCACTAAAGTTTCTCTCTACCCCCATATGCCTCTTAGTTTAACCATTCGGATTCTTGTTCGGGTGACTTTTTTGGCTTCTATATGACTTCTGTTCTACAGTATAACTTGCAAAATGTTCCCTTGTTTTCAGTTGGGGCTGAGAGTTTGTTTGGAAGGCCTTTTTTCGAAGCCTAAAAGCACTCTTGACCTTCAAAAAGTGCTTTTGTTTCAAATATTACTCTGACCAAAAAACAGCTTAAAAAGTGGTTTAGATCTTTTCATTACCACCGTAAATTTACAAAAGGCTTATAAAGAAACCGATATTTACCTCATTTTAAATTGATTTTTACTTTTTCATAGTCATGTTCGAACATCATTAACCACTTATATTAATGTCACAATCTTGTAGAGTTAACAAGTGAATAAGCCACAAACAAGTAAAATGTGGTTGAACCTCACTGTGACATTAACAAGTGCTTAATTATTCATATAAAAAACTAAAAACTATCGAATATTACACAAACCAAGCCAGATTGAGCAATAATACAATTTTTGTTTGCATTTTGTTTTCTAATTATTTTGGCACATAAAATCCAACATGCATAACAATCTGGAATAATAGATAATCAATTCCAATTTTGAGTAGGGGTGAGAAATGGAATGAGCCGAACAAATTGAGCTGTGGGCTCAAGCTAAGTAACAAAATATTTGTTTGAGTTGCTCAAGTTTTTGGGTCAAATTCGGAAAAAAAATTGATGAACATCAAGTGATTCACTAGTCAGTTAATGAGCACGAGCAAATTCACATAATGAATCTTGCTAAGCCCGACAATGAACGGATCTAACCAAGCTACTCGATTATGCCCATGTAACCACCCTGACCTTTAATGCTTATATCTTGCGCTTACATTTAAAAAAATAAAAATAAAAAAAATAAAAATGAGGCTCATTTGTCAGCAGCAAAGAAAAAGGTTGATATCTAACCAACCTTTGGTGCCCTACATAACTTTTCAGCTTTAAATAGGAAAAAATTAATTTAAAATGTAAAAGAAACTTTTACTTTTCCCCTTATGTCCCATAATTTAATTCAAAATTTTAATAAATCAGCCATAATGATTTCAAGATTTTAAAATTGTCACCCGGACATGAAGTTTTCCTTTATCAAATTTCATTTTTCCTGAGTTTAGTTACTTTAGTATACCATTCTTTAATTCACATCTATTATTTTACTAGCATTTCAAATGTTTTTTCTATCAAGGATTAAAGAGTTATTTTAACCATTTTTCTTTTCTGGGTCAATCTGTTGAAGCAGTAAATTAATTTTCGAATTGAATAGCTTTCATTCAGAGAACAGTGAACAGTCTAAACTATGTAAGTATAATTTCTTGCTTTTCCTTTTTTTTTTAATTAATATAAATGCAATGTTAACTGCAGTTGAGAGAAGTTTCTTTTCTTTTTACTGTTTTTCCTTATGTTTCTGGGTGCAATTCACAATTTAGTTCAATGTTGTTTTCAGTTTCTGAGTTTTTTTCGTTTATACTTCTGGGTTTTGCATGGTTTCCTATTTCTTATACAAATAAAATTTTCACTTTCATTTTATTTTTGTATGGTCACAAAAATGTTGAATTTTTCCTCAGCTCTGTGTGTGAAGTTTTGAGCTTTAAAGGTGTGTTTGGTAGGTAATAGACCATGAGACACGACAATATAATGGACAATATTTTAACTTATTTTACTTTTCAATCCACCTTATCAAATATGTTCCACACGTAAATTGCCTAAAAAATTGAATTCATAGAAGGTTTTGAACCGGATTTTATTTTTTTTTTGGAATACTTTTGATTTTCATTTTTGAGCTTTTTCATTCTTTTTCTTGCTTGGTGTGATTGAATTTCAAATTTTTCGTCTTTGATGTACACAATAACCTTAAACTTTATTTGCATTTACTATATCTAACAAGTTGTTAAACTTAAAGTAGGATGATTAGTTTCAACTTAAATTAGTACCATCAAGTATTTTGGTGGGAATGTCGTGTCAACAATCTTGACTTTCAGCTATAGAATCAGGGTGAAGTTACAATGGAGTCAAGGGAAGGAATTTCAGGGGTGACAGTAATATCGCCTGAAGCTCCATCAAGCTACAATGTTGCTCCTCGGACAGAAAACTCAACCCCAGCCCCAGCCATCGGAATACAGCCCATGACGCCATCTGTGGCAAGCTCAGGCTTGTTGGCTACGTCAGAGAAGAAGAAGAGAGGTCGACCGAGGAAGCATGGACCTGATGGCTCTGTTCGCATGGTGCTTTCACCAACACCGATATCATCATCAGCTCCACCGGCTTCTGGCAACTTCAATGATGAGAAACCGAGTGTTGTGCAGCCAACTGTTTCGGAGAAAAAGCATAAGAATAAAATCGGAATAGAGAAATTAGGTAATATCAATTCCTCAGACAGTATTCTATTTTCAAGCCAAGGCTGCACAGTGAATGTGGATGTGGAATGAGAGTTAATTTGAAAGATAATGCCTATGGCTACTATCATTTATACTGTGAAAAAATTTATGATACATTAACTCTGTTTAGAGCTAATAATTATGTGATGGGGGATTAAAGATATACTTAGGAAAACAAGAATTAAAATAGAGTTTGATTTACAGTGACAAGCTATTTGCAGCCTAATTTTTCATCTTTTTGGCATTATATGAAGGAAACTGCAAAATAATATGCTAAACTCGCTTATAAGTCAAGATATTTTCTGTATAAAAATTGGTAAGGGGGTAATAATCATTAGTTTACTGTCTTGGGGATCGAGTTTTGTTAAATTGGTGCAATTGTAGCTTCTCGGGGTTCAGTTAGGCTTTCTGATGATACTATTTGTGCTTCAGAGACGGAAATATGTTTACCAATGCTTGCCAAGTTATTACCTTTACAGGTTTTAATGTTATTCATATTGACTTAGGCAAGAAATTTCTAATACCTTTTTACTTATATTTGGAAGGTGAATGGGTTTCAAGCTCTACTGGTGGAAGTTTTTTGCCCCACCTTATCACTGTCGATACTGGTGAGGTAAGTTCAATAAGATTGAATAAATCAGTAGTTAATGTGGTCTAATTCGGTAGTTTTAAGTCTTTATGATCATATGCACTTTCTCTGAACGCCATGCAGCCTTTTGCCCAGAAGTTGTAAATATCCTTACTTTTATCAGTTTATGTAATGGAATGGAGAGTCTGAATGTGTTAAGCCCAATGGCCCTTCCATGATAGGCAAACTGTGTAGCCAAAGTAGCTGGCTTGTCTATGACTACAAAACTACTTGTAGTAGATGTTTATAGGATACACAACACATTCTAGTGCACTTCTCAAACAAGTCTTAGACGTGAGGACGAATAGGATCTCGCCATCTCCTTGACACCATTGTTAAGGTTTTATATCTTCTTTCTTTGTTTGTTTCTCTGATCTAGAATTCTCTATTATACCACATGTCTAGTTACGCGGGACTACTTTGGCTCTAACAAATAAGCTTCCTAATCCACTCGAGGCAAAGTGGAGATGGAACTCAAAAATATTGTTGTAGGTAGTGGTACTACAGATATAATAGAGCTTCTGGCCTTTCCTTTTGGGTTGCTGAGTTTGGTTATGAGGGGAAGATTGCGAAGAGGGGGAGATTTCTAACTGTTCTAACTCAGTTGTATAATTTCGAGGAAAGAGATGTATATTAAAACTTAAAAAGCGCCTTACTGTTGATAACTTAATAAATGACTTTTCTTGACATAGTTAACACATCACTAGCTATAGGGAATTGAATAGCATCCATCTTGATTGTCTAGACAGGCACAACTTCTTGAGTTTTATGGATTAAGAATTTGTTTCAAGGGCTTTTTTGTATTTCCTTTATGACATCTATCTATTGGTGCATATTACATAGATTATTTCTAATTATTATTGTTGTTT
Source organism: Fraxinus floribunda (assembly GCA_903798395.1). Lineage (NCBI taxonomy): Eukaryota > Viridiplantae > Streptophyta > Magnoliopsida > Lamiales > Oleaceae > Fraxinus > Fraxinus floribunda. The sequence continues at coordinate 3,442 of CAIGRS010203028.1, read as the reverse complement.
ACTTAGGATGTTTCAAATAGGATTATGTCATTCTCTTTAGAAGGACCTCGAGCTCTTTGCATAATTTCGGCTGTTGGTTTGATCTCGAGTGTTACACTTCGGCAACCTAATTCATCTGGGAATACCTTGACTTATGAGGTATGCCACTGATTTAACTATCACACAATTCTTGTAGCATCTCTCCATTTCACCTAATTTACTCTGATCCTGCATTACATCCTCTTTCAATTCGATCTCCATTTTTAATAATCAAACTTAAATACCTAAAACCTGCAACCCTCAGTTCATTCATGACAAATGCGAATAGTTAAGGACTTTCTTTATGTTTTTATACTTCTTTGGCAATCTCCTAAACACATAAATTGATAGATCTCCCTGACATAAAGCTACACTGGTTTCCTGAGATATTTGAGTTGCACCTTAATTTGTGTTCGATCGCCCTCTCCCATAATTTCATATTTATCCACATGGAATTCCTGAATGACTCCCTGTCTTCCCATTTTACAAACTTATCTTTTTTCTAAAGCTTTTGAATATTTGTATTTTGATCAGTTTCTGTAGCATCCTCCTTTAATCTTAACTGCTATCTGGAAGTTCTCGTTCCACTATCTTTCCTTATCGGTGGTTTTCTACCTTAGATTCTCCTAAAACCTCCTTAGCTATGTTTCTAATCCAGCTACGCTTATCAGTGTTGGCTTCTTACCTAACCAACGGTTATCCCATCAGTTCAAAATCAATGTTCTCCCCTATTTGTATTGGATTCTGCTATTTCTTTCCAAGTTCATGTGTACTGTATAATTTGGTAACCAGAGGGATTCTTCCTATAATTCATTTATAGGGTCGGTTTGAAATTCTCTCTCTGTCTGGATCTTTTACTCCTTTTGACATGGAAGACTCTAGATCCGGCATCATGAGCACCTCTTTGGCAAGTCCTGATGGTCGTGTTGTGGGAGGTTTGATTGCTGGATTGATGATTGCTGCTAGTCCTGTACAGGTAATTCTTCGACTCTCTCACTATCTCTCAACTGCTTATAAGATTGTGAAGTTTACTATTTTTGGTGGTGCAAAAGTATCTTCTCCCTTTTCCTAATTTCTGAAAGGCCTCCTGAGTACTTGTGGTTATGTTTTCCTTGTCAAATGAATCTGGTTAAAATTGCATGTGCCATCTACTTCTATTCTCAGCCTTTTATTTCTCAACGTTACGCCCCTCCACCTTTCATGGCCCCATCTACGGTTTCATCCAAAATAACCATTGAGTTTATGTAATACGACAAAATCACCCTCAACCTTTGATTGCTTATTTAAGGCGGTAGGAATCTTGTCTTTTTACATCAACTTAGAACATCTTCAATAGACTCTTTAAACAAGAAATGCTTTCTATTTTAAAGAGTTAACATTTAAAATCATGCTCCAAGAAACTCTTTAAATTAACATTTTAATTTAAAGAGTGAGTTTGACTCACTCTCTATAATTAAATGCATTCAAAATGTTACAATTTTCTAGGAAAACAATAAAATAATCTAAAGAAAAACTACTTAAAATAAAAGATAAAGAAAAATAATAAATATTTTTTGGGAGTAGTAAAATTAAGTGTTAAATATAAATAGTTTGTTGGAGTACTTCAAAATTTTAACTCTCTAAATTTATAAATGCTCTTCAAATGATAAAATATGCTCTTTAAAAATAGCGAGTCTCTTGGAGATGCTCTTAACGGTATTTTTAATGCAAATCCTCAATAGGGACCATCTGCACCTGTTAATGAAACCGTGGAGGAGTTTAGTGCCAAGAAAACAAAGGTTGGGAATGAAATTTCAAATGCGGATATATATTGTGGACGACGAGAGAAAATTATCCTGATTTAAGACATGATGCATCAGTTTTCCTGTTTGTTCTTGAAGTCTTCTTTTTCATTCTCTTTTTTCTCTGCAAATATGTCAGGTAATTGTGGGCAGCTTTCTACCGAGCGGCCATCCCGAGTTAAAACCCAAGAAGCCGAAAGCAGAACCCACATTGAATATGAACGCGTCCATCCCCGTTTGTATCCCTCGTTCTTTTGACGTGGAGAATAAGTGCTTCAGCACAGGCAATATTGCGCCTCAATCTACGGCCCAGACGAATAATTTGGCAGCTGTTCCCACTGCAGAAAACTCGAGCAAGTCCAGTGCAGGCATCAATATATCCTTGGAGGGATAGTAATCTCATGACAGCAATCAGTGCCATTTTATGGACTCTTCAAAATCTTCATCCTGTTCCCATTATAGTCACCTAAAACAGATCGTCATCATGCTTTAATGTATTTTACATAGTTATTAAAACCGGACCGGACCGGCCGGTTCGGACCGGGAACCGTTGAACCGGATCTTGGTCCGGTCCGAATCAATTGTTCAAGCAAGTAAGTGAACCGGTCATAAACCGGTTAAACCACTAACCAACCGTCCAAACTGGACAGTTTTTAGTGGAACTAGATCCGGTTCAATGTTTGAACCGGATGGTTACCAAATTGTAGTAAAAAAATTTGTTGAATTTGCCAGANCATAAACCGGTTAAACCACTAACCAACCGTCCAAACTGGACAGTTTTTAGTGGAACTAGATCCGGTTCAATGTTTGAACCGGATGGTTACCAAATTGTAGTAAAAAAATTTGTTGAATTTGCCAGAGTTGTGACTTGAACCTTGGGATGCAATGTGATATTTCACTTCCACAACAATTATGGCAACTAATGGTCATTGGTTATATATAATGTGAGCAAAATATATATATTAGATTTCAATAAATGGTTTTCTTTTTATTTTCAAAATATAATTTAATTAAAATTAAAATCTAACAATGACCCACCGGTTGAACCGCCGACCCGTTGACCCGATGATTTTTCCAGGTCAATCACTGGGTCGGGTTTAATAACTATGGTATTTTACCAAATTCTCTGATCTTTTTTTCCTTGTCAATGTTTATTAGGAAGGAGAGTTGAAAGGTGGAGTGATTTGTTGAAAGCACGCCTTGGTATGTAAAAACTTTGGGTTCAAATGGCAAATATAAGAGGAAAAAAATAAAAAATAAGGTATATACTTTACACCAATTCAAAAATTAGGTATATAGTTTGAAGATTCAAAAATCAGGTTCTTTTTTTTTTGTAATATAATATAATTAACCCATCCCACCTGCACCACCCATACCACTCCGGTGACTATTTTGGCGACCATTTCGACCACCACTCTTCTTAGGCGACTGTTCCAGCGATCGTTCCGGCGACTACTCCGATTCCGACAATTATTCCGACAACCATTCCGGTCACAAATTTACATTTTAGTTAGTTACGTATTATTTTTCAGACACATATCAAAAATTTTGTAGGTCACAATTATTTCATTGGTCACATATTTCAAAATTAATTGGTCACAGATCAAAACTTATAAGTCACATAGTCACATATTTCAAAATTA